>APFE030383642.1:294991-378270 GCA_000404065.3 Pinus taeda
GCAGTAGGGATAGTTGGAAGGTTCCAGGAAAATCCAAAAGAAAATCATCTTCAAGTAGTCAAGAGAATTTTTAAATATCTTCAAGGAACTCAAAACTATGGCTTATGGTATCCTAGAGATATAGATCTCACACTTCATGCATATACAGATGCAGATTGGGCAGGAAGCGTGGATGACAGGAAAAGCACTAGTGGTGGTGCATTCTTCATGGGTCCTAGACTAGTGTCTTGGTTCAGTAAGAAACAAAGTTCCATTGCATTATCTACAACTAAAGCAGAATATGTAGCTGTTGCATCTACTACACACAACTCCTTTGGATGATGCAAACATTGCAAGATCTTCAAATCACTTGTACTCCACCTATTTCCATTTTTTGTGATAATACAAGTGCAATTAGTATTTCAAAGAATCCTATCATGCATTCAAAAAATAAGCACATACCTATCAAGTTTCATTTTCTCCGGGAACAAGTGCTTGAACAAAAGGTCAAATTGGAGTATGTTCCATCTAAGGAACAAGTTGCTGATATACTCACCAAACCACTGCCTAGGGAGACATTTGAATACCTCAGAGAGAAGTTGGGAGTAGTTGATTCATCTTCTTGCTCATGAATCTTGTCTGTTTCAGAGAAAAATTGGTTATACACGAGTTTCATGAGGAGGATCCACGTATATACATTGGTTTATGAAGATACGATCGCGTATATGCTAGTTTGAAGAAAAGCAGTGGGGCCAGACTCAGGTTGAAAAGAGTCTGTTATGGGTCTAACAGAGATCATCTGGCACAGGTTTAGGCGGAGCATATATTCTTCTAATAATGTATTGTTGGCATTATCTTCGAAGATCTTCGTTCAATTTCACAGTTGTTTTGGTTTCAGGAGGAGCAGGTGCAGAACGAAAACATGGTTGCTGGTCTGATTGATGATTGACATATGTTGTTGATGTTGGTTGTCAATAATTGTCTTAGTCTTGCTATAGATATGTCATCTCTATGTCATGTATTTCTTTTCTTATCAAGGTCATGTAACAACCTATCTTGGTTTCCCCACTATGCCTGGATGGATGAAGTAATGTTTTTATTTGGTCACGTGTCAATTCTTGATGTATCCCCACTTGGTTGGGTAGATAAGTCAATTTCCACTTGGTTGGGAGTTGGATGCATGTATGAGTATTTGGTGGTAGGAAGGTCATTTATAATGTATACAATTATGTATCTTCTTGTAGAACATCTTCTTGCAAACCAAGCCTACAGTCAGGGGGAGCTTAGATAGCACAGCAGAGCAGAAAATTCAGCATATACTCAGGGGGAGCATAACCCTTTTCCCTTGATGTCAAAGGGGGAGAATGAATATGAGTGACTTCAGGTTGCCATCAAGTCCAAAGGGGGAGATTGTTGGCATTATGACACAGGTTTGGCACTATGGCCAAGTGTTGTCCTTGATGGCAACTCACTCAAAGGGCATATCATAGTTCAGGCTCTCAGAATGAAAGAAAATAAGGTATATGCAGGTTCATCTTATCAAAGTCGTGTATATACGCATGATAACCGATCAAAAGGCGCATATGCGTATGCATGCACTTTCATGCAAAGAAAAGCGTGTACATGTGGGAAACATTATGTTTGGTCCATGGTATTTAGTCTGACATATTTGAACCTATGGTTTTGGTCCTTGGTATTGCATCCAAAGTGTTGAACCGAGGTATTGGGTCCCTTGTATTGGTTCTATAATGGTTTTGGATCATGGTTTGAGTAAGGCCTAAGGCTATAAAAGGGAAAGGAAATCATTTGGTAAGGGTATCGACTAAGTGTTGAATATCTTAAGAGGAGCAAAAGCTGCAATACTGGTGATTGGTTTATGGTGCAGTGCTGGATCTGAACCAAGGAGGAACCTAAGCGCTAAAAGATGGATAAGTTCTATTGATGGATTAAGATTTTAAGGCTTGAATAATAGTATCTTTGTATCCTTTGATTTGTTATAATTGGCGCATGATTAAATCTATAAATTTGATAATCTGGGTATAACTGATGTCTGATTAAGTACAAGGGTGAATTATCTTTTATAGATCTATATGCAAGTTCAGCGCGACATAGGTGCGTATACATGCAGGTTCAACAAATAAAGAAAGCGTATATGTTGGTTGGCATTAATACATTTGCGTATGTGCACAGGTTTATGCATGGTGAAGTAGCGTATATCTCATGAAATATGCTTTAGCTGCTTCTGTTTATTGTTGCAGTGTTATGGGTTCAGAATTGGTGTCTAGTTATTGTTACTGTTTTTTGGTTACAACATTTTGAGAAGTGTTTGGTTGATTCTATATTGGGTTGTACAAAGGAGATTGATTGTTGTAGATATACTTGATGTATGATTGATGTTATTCATGGATCCAGTCTAAAATTTTATGAAATGTGGTCCCTGGAAGAAAAGAGAAGGTTGTAGCCTTTTGCAAGCAAAAGCCTGCGTAGTAGTACCTTAGCTAGTACAAAAGCTAAAGGGGGTTGTAGCTCCCTTCTAGGTGAAGCTGGAGAATGAGAGAAGGTTGTAGCCTTCTGTAGGTAGCAACTTGCGTACTGGTATAAGACTGCACCAGTACAGAATCATTGTAAAAAGAAGTTTCTAATCGAAAGAAGAAAGAGACGAATTGTAGCAGGTGGTTTTCACCCACATTGGGTTTCCACCTTATATCTTGTGTTCTTGTGTGTGACTGTCTGCACTATTTTTCTATTTCTGATTGATGTCTATATGGTTCTGACACAACGAGTTAAGATTAACATCTGAAGAATAATTAAATTACAAGTCTATGAGTTATATGCTGTTTTATTTAACTGAAGTTACGTATATACGCTGATTTATCTAACTAAAGTAGTGTATACAAATCTGTATATGAATTGAAAAATAATTGACTTAATAATACTGATTCACCCCCCCTCTCAGTATTGTTTCCAACACTAGGGTTCCAATGTAGAACACACATTCCACCAAACCCCAATGAGCTAGGGTTCCAATGTAGAACACATATTCCAACAAACCCCAATGAGCTAGGGTTACAATGTGGAAGCATAGCACACCCTATATTACCAAAATTTCAAAGATTCTGGTATTTTAGATCTTATCATTCCATCCTAACAAGTTATGATTTCCCGATCATACCAAAATCCCAAACATGAAATCATCATTAAATACTCCAACTAGCATTTCACAATATCCCTAATTAGTTTAAGGTTTCAAATATTCACAACACCATACCCTTCGGTTAGGGTTTTCCATGACCTGTCTAGGGTTCTATAAAATCAGATAAGTGTGGGGTGGGTAGATTTATCAAGAGATGAATCACCCAAAAAAGAATCACTAGGATTTAATACTTCTAGTCATAACAAGGTTAGTCAATAGGTCATCAAAAGAACAAAATTTTTAATCAATGAATTTGTAATGTTCCAAAAAGGAAATAATAGTGATAAAAAAAGTAAAATACCATACAACACCGAAATATTTAAACAAAAATCAAACACCCACATTTTACACCAAATCTGCACCAAAATTCAGTCATTTTATTATATATGGAGAAGAGTACAATGCATGAAATGTGTGCACCTGGGCTTGCCAAAGCAAGCTAAACAATCCCAAGTGAGAAAGATGCTACCTGGATGCAGAGGAAAGGCTACTCCTCAAGGTTCTATGTTAGCCCTGGAAATTCTGCAACTGTTGGCTAAAAGAAACCCTTGTTTGAGCCCTCCAAAATGCTCAGGAAATTCTGCCAAATTAATCTTGAGCTCTCCACTAAAAACCTAAAAAAACCCAGAAAGGGTTTGGCCTATCTCCAAGCCAAAGTCGAACCCACAAAATGGTGCAAATTCCTCAACTAACTAGCAATTCACCCTGCTATAAGAATTAGGATTTTAGGATTGAATATTGCCCGAAATATTTTGTAAAATTAGCCATAGACTCCTCTCAATAAACCCACAAAAACCTAGAAAGGGTTTTGATTGAATCCATCAATCCCTGGTGACCCCCATTAAGTGCAAATTGCCCAATTTGGCCAAAAAATGCCCCACAAAACAAATACTACTGAATTAAGCCCAAATCCACCACTAGAAATCTCTCCCAACTTTGGCTAAATTCTCCCATGAGGAATACCTCCAATCTCTAATCTTTATCTCTCCTCAAACTCTATTCCTCCAACCTTTGTGCACTTCCATAAATGTAGAATTTCGGCCCCAAGAATTCTCTCAACTCAACCTTACTAATCACCACAAAATCTCTGGCTAAATTAGGGGAAAACCCCTACAAATCATTCTGTGTTATACTTCTTCATAATTGATCTCCCCACAAGAAATTTGAACCACTTTTGCACCCTGGAATAAAAACGTACCAGCTGAAATAACTTGCAAATATGCCCAATGGAAACTCTGAATTGAGCTCCCCAAATTGCCTCACTAGGAAGTCACTTGAAGTTCTCCGAAACGAGGGTGGAATTCCTGCTCAGAAATTCCTTGTGTTGAACAACATGGTTTTCTTGGCTAAGCAACTCAAGAGAACTAATGTTGAATTGCCAAATGAGCAAAGATACCAAATGGAGGTCTCCAAGCTCTATTTATAATTTCTAGTCCTCTCCCTTGGTGGTCCCCAACTTCCACCAACAAAATATTACTTTGCCACTATTCTTCATTAAAATAATAATTTTCACTTTTCTCCCACAAAACAATGTTTTCTCCTTTTTATTTAATATCACCAAAATTTGTCAAAAATCCTTAGTGAATTTTGCACTCACAAAAATTGGGAACATTACAACCCTCCCCGCCAAAAATTGCTTCTACTCAAGCAATATCATGTTGTTCCAAATGTTGGCCTAGCCAATGCCAGGGTCCCAAATGTGCCACTGAACCACTCCTTGTTGTTGAACATCCTTCCATACTAATGACAATCCCCATGTCAACAACGAAACACCAGATTCCAATGGAATATTTGAATGATCTCCCCCTATAGAAAATAGCTCACCCCTGAGGGTAGATGAACGGCCAAATCTTGTTGTACCCAGATCCCATGCTAGTCTCAAAAGGGTGCCACCATGTTGACGCTGCACCACTTTGACTATGACAAACTTCCCATCATGCTCAGATTGTATCCTCTCCTGCCAAAAACTGATGGTGGGATATCTGTCAATCTCAATCCTAAGTAGCAATAGGATAAATCTACCTCACCATACAATGGAGGTTTTAGCAATCTCCCATGCATCACATACAAGGTGAACTAGATCCCTCTCTCCCATGAACCTATTCATCATAGAATTGAGTGCCCTATCAATCAAATTGATCCCTGGATCCTATACACAGACTTGTTGCGTCATAGATCTAACACCTGTTGGAATATGTCTGTTCCTCATCCCTAATTCTTGCATGAAATCGACATATAGGCCTCATATATCATGAACTAATCTGATGCATGCTAATTTTCCCTGTGCCTAACACTGCGTAGTAACGATGACTGTTGGAAGGCACATGTGCCAAATAACTATCCCCTGAAGGCAGCCAATAGATGGGTATCTGATACTCGCAATCGAATTAGTGCATGCAGACCCATCATACTCATGCCAACCATCACCATTGATTTTTCCATCGTCCCTCTCGATAATGTGCCAATACAACGTGTGGAGGTCAGACACATACTAGAAAGTTGCCTCAATCGTACACAATATCCTCTGCTCATGCATGGTCCTGACATGCCCTGTGGAAAGAGTGACACATATCTCCCTTGTAGGCTCACTGATGAACAATATGCCACCTTTGGAGATGGTCACATCATCCCCCAACCTATGGTTGTTAACTCGTGCACTCACCTAATGCCACCACTGAGAAGTCTCTCCCCTAGTGTGCTGCGTGTCATCCCAATATCTCGGGTGAGCTCCCTGTCCTTAGCTGCTTGCACCCAGAGTGTCAAAGGGCAACAACCAAATCATCTATTCCTGTAAGTGATGTATAAGAGGGACAAACATGTGAGTCCCCATGAATACCATCGAGTATCGCTCATCTATGTCCCTGTCGATCCTAGGTGAACTACACTCAAAGGTATGCTCGGTGTCTCTGTCCATAAGTCTCCTTGGAGGCAACCCTCCAAGACCTTGCTGTGCAACACCATATGACCCTACATCCTACCGAGTATCTCTGTAGTCCTTGACCTGGAACTGTACCCTACAACCTATTACTATACACCATTGGATACCCCATGCTACTGTTGTACCATCTTGTACCATCTCGTATCCTATATGTGTCATTGTACTTGGATCTCCCCACATGTACTCGATGTGATGTGAGTTGCTAAATGCAAACCAACCTGCTATATCAAACAACCACACATCTCCATGCTCCTCTACGGGCCACTACTCATCATTGCATACCTCTATACAACACTGGATGCTAGATTCTAAAATTGGGTCTGTATACATCAGATCGCATCCCTTTGCAAAAGGCTGGAATATGTGGCATATCCTTGTGCACCCTTGGGTACCACTGCTTTCTATTGTACCACCTTGTATCATATGCCATCCTGCATGTGCCAGCGCATCCACCACTCTACTAGTAATCCCTCGATGATGTGGGCTACATCTCCCCATCTACCCTGAAAGACCTGAGTGGTATGACTCCTCACATGCCAACGAGAATGACATTATTGTGCCTATCCTCATTAGCTCCATTTTCCAATATACCAATGAGAGAGCACCATCTCCATGTAATGCCCTGTCCGATGCCACCTCTTCCTACTAGCTCTTGCTAGAGTAGGCTAATCACTCTATGACTCCATGCACTATCAATATGCCAAGAGAATTCATGAAATTAGTCTACTCCCCTGTCAAACCATCTTTTCACTAGTGTTGTCCCAGGCTCCGATGGAGATATGAAAATGTGTGTGCGCCCAAACGTCAGATCCATCATGCAACTACTACCATCACCTAACGGATCTATGGTGTGATAGGAAATCCCACCTGGATCCCAACAATATTCTGGCCCTCGAGTCCCAATGTTAATCCATGGCCTCTATTGAAATGTGGCCATGGATGACATATCCAACTGCCTGGCTTGCTCCATCGGGTACCAACTCAGTACCTCTCGCCACCCAATTCTAAAGGAGGGGTCAAATGTACAATCTACTGTGGAAAAAACAATCCTTCCAAGTTGATGTAGTGCCATACTCAGCTCATGTCACTCAGTCTTGCTAACCTAACCATGGCCTAGGGTATGTTTAGATAACAATGCCTCCCTCAATCCAATGCATAAGGGTGGGCTAATAACGTTGTAGATCCTGTCAATGTGCTTGTGAAATGAATTGTGATGAAATCCCAACATGCAGTCTCTATGATGCCCCTCATCAATGGCTAGCCCAAAGGATGGTTGCACATCCTCCTCCATCATGGACTCAACATGAGCCTCCAACTTCTCCTCCATAGACCATCCAACACGAAAGACATGCTTGCCAATCAACTGCAGGTGACTGTCGTCCGATAACTCTAGCATAGATCTATATGCCTTTGTACCTATCAACTCCTCATCAACGATGGTGATATCTCTCGACACCTTATCAACTTGTGGTGCACTATTATCACTTGAGTACTTAGTCACAACCTCAGATGTCTCATCAATGGATACTATTAGTGTCAGTATATGCATACTTCCATCAGGGATCAAATCTGCTCTTTGCATTTTCAATTTAGGTGTCTCATATTGAATTTTTGATCATTCCACTAGGTCATGCAAAATTGGTGCACTGATGGTTGTCTTCTTCTCAGAAAATCAAATTTTCCCTCACGAGGTACATTCGCTTACCGATCTCCATGTTGCATTCAGTTATGGTTTTAGTTATGTTATTTTTAGATTCAAGGTTGTCATGTTTCCATTAGGTCTTAGGGTTCATTTCCAAGGTCAAAAGCATAGTTTGAGTGTAAATAAAGGGCAAGAAAGGTATGAGAAATACCAATAAACAAAGAGTGATTGGTAGTAAGTCATGGTTATCATACACATATATTATTTCACTGATGTAATTTTCATCTCAAAAACATGTTTTTGAGATGAAAACAGAGTATTTTAGTTGATTCATATTTTTTTTTGATGTAATTCAAGTCATTTTATGTAATAAGTGTTCCCATAAGTTTCCCAGGCATTTCTCCTTTCTGAAAGAAATGAGCCATTGAAGAAATCAGTTTAATCAAAGCATCATCCACCTGAAAAGAGACAAAGAAAGGAAAGCATTAAACAGAGATTTGAATACAAAGTAAAAGTTCCAAAAAACATTATAAAGTGGGTTTTTTCTAAGGAAAAATAAAAATCACCCTCTATATAAGATTTCAAAATCATTTTTCAAACTTCATCATACTCATTTGACAAAGAGAGAGAAGGGAGATGAAACGAATTGGTGGACAAGCAAACCGTGGGCGCTGTGCATTGTGCAAGGAAGTGCTGCACACAGGGAAACATTGTGGAGGTGCTGCACATAGAGGAGAGAGCATTGCACATACAACTAGAGCGCTATGCATAGAGCCTGTGTGCCAATGTATTTTTGCACAACACTATTCATACAACAGGGCGCTGCGCATAGGGCCAACAAACACCAAGACTACCCTAACAACCATATAAATCACTCTTTTGCTACCTAGAGCCTCTAAGAAAGTAAGTACACTCCTTAAACCATCCTCTCAGCACTTATTTCACAATTTTTGAGTTTGTTTTCTATTTAAAATTTCAACCCCTAGGTTGTCTTAAAACCATCCCTACTTACCATATCCCTTATTCCCATATCTTGTTATCACATCCCTCAATTCCACATTCTGTTGTCATATCCCTAAATATCACCCTATTCCCTATTTCCTACTGCCAAATACACCTATCCCCTATACCCTAATCCCCCAAACAAAATCCCTAAACCCATACTTACTAAACAATCCCTACTAAAAAAATACCCTCCTTCTCACTCTCACATCATACATATCTCATCCTACATTACACAAACTCCTCTCCCCTTCCCCTATCCCTATTCTCCATAACTCACTTCCTGATTACCTTCTCTAGGGTTTCTAAAGCTTCAAATTCAAAAAAAATGGATAAAGAGGATAAAGATTATGAGGAGGAGGAAAACAGTGGCAGCGAAAGCATGGGAGATGAACCTCAACATCAGAGAAAACCACATAAGGGAGGCAGAATTATCAGAGAGGAACCATCAAACATCAAAGAGTTATAGGCTTCTCATATGACTTTCTATTGTTTTAGGCATCTAGGGTGTTATGAGTTTTGTGGGTAAGTACAAAGAGTTCAACATCATTGTGAGTTGACCAGGATTTTTGTAGCCAATATTTGTGATAACAAGGTAACTCTTGTTGGGATGACATTTACAGTTTCCTCCTCCATCATTGCTGATGGTACAAGGATTCTGAATGTGGGGGAAAAATGGTATAAGGCACAAGATTTGGATGAGCACTACTACGAGCCATAAAATCCAGGTACATGAATGAAAAGAAGAGGACCTTTTCTTTCAGGTTCCTTCACGACAAGTATGCCCCTATGATGAGGATCATTATGAAGTATTTTACATGTGAGGGTAGATTTTCCAGATTGTACACCTATCATATTATGCTTCTTATGCACTTCACAAGAGTGAAAATGATGAACATGTCGTACTTCTTATTCAAGAACATTGAGAAGATGGCCTACATTGTACAAAAAAAGCCATACCCCCAACAAATGAATAGTATTTATCACTATTCCTTGATTAAGATGATTGTGCTACATCATCTCAACCTCCTCAACATCTCTTGGGATACATTTATTGCCAATGACATCTTCAATGGTCCTAAGATTCCTCCACTGGTGCCTTAGGAAGTAGAAAGGCCTTCCAGCAGTGCCAAAGTAAAGAAAAGTAAGAAGGCTAAAGAGACTAGAGTTGTTGAGAAGCCAAAAACCTACAAAACATATCAGGGAGGGGCTAGAAAGTTGCTTGCAGCGAATTGGAAAGTGTTTACTCCACCTGATGTGGAAGGGGCCTTGCGTTCTTCATCAGCTCAAGGAACATGTTTGCTCCAGAAGTTGTGGAAGGGGCTTTGCCTTCTTCATCAAGACAATAGGTACAACATGTGCATAAAGGAAAGGATACGATGCTAGAGGAAAACCTCAATGATGAAGAGGAAAGGGAATTTGATTTGATGGAACATGATGGACTAGAATAGCCACACATTCATCATGGCATTGGGATAGTCAACTTAGAGGCTCAATATGAGGCAACAAATGAAAATATAACCATAAGGGAAAAAGATGCACAGATCCAAGCACTAATGGACAACTTGGTGAGAGATAAGTATGTCATTTCATACCTTGAGCAAGAGAATAAGTAGCTTAGTGAAAAACAAGTCCTCATGGAGCTGGAACTTCTCAAAGCAAAGAGGCAAGGTGACAAAGGCAAATCAGTAATGCAAGAGGAAGAAACCCCAACCACCTTGAATACAAAACAAAGGCTTGAAAAGGAGATTGAGGAGGATAGGGAAACATGGTTTGACAGGGTCAATTTTCATTTGGAGAAGCTGCTACAAAGGGCCAACATGGACAATCAAATCATTGGGCACATGGCTCACCATTACAGGACCCGGAACAAGATTTGTAACATAAGAGTCAAGCAAATGAAGACAAGGTTAAAACAAGCACTTAAAGGAAAAAAGGAGGGTGATAAGCTTAGGTTGCTTGCTAAAGCTTCCTTGGCTAACTTAGACACTTGATGGTGGTGTTCTCCACAAATTTTGAGTAAGTTTTGAGAATTTTTTCCTTTTTGAAGAATTTTGCAATTTTTGACTCAGAAAGATTGGCTCAGTGGCGTTGTGCTTTTCCTAGGGGCATCCAATCAGGAAATGGTCAACATTTGTGGGTTCACAACGATGATTTCATGCACCCTATGCATTTTCTAAGATTTTGGAGCAAAACTGGTCAGCCAAAAGGTCAAAAAACACCCAAAAAATGACCTTTCTGCCCTCTTTTTGACCATGGCGTTGCGCATAGAAGAAAGATTAGGCGAATCAGTTTTTGAGAGGTCAAATCAAATCCAAACATGAAACTATAGGTAGATTGGGAACGTAGATAGGACAATATTTCTAGTGATCTATCATGAGCTCAATTTGGACACTAGGAAGACCTCCAAAATGGTCTTGCAAAAAGTGATGCGCATAGAGCTTTGGTGTTGCACATAGGACAATTTTATGCTGAATTTTCACTTTACTGTGCCATGACTGTAATTGTTGGGTTTTCTCTCATGGATGATGTTTTTACTGATGTAAATGGTGACTATGCATGTAAATAGGATGGATATTAGTTACTGGAGGGTAGATTCATTAGATCAAAAGTTATCTTGAGGACAAATGAATCAGTTCCCTCCCTTTTAGAGGCAAGTTGTTAGGATTGCCTAGATTCCAGTTTCTTGTTCAGTTTTTGATGGATTAGTTTCTCATCTTGGGGATTCGACCCCTGAGGATTGGAGGAGGTTGAATTAATGTCTATATCTTCTTTTTAGTTCTCATTGTAAAGGGTTGGACTCAGTTGGATGCTTATGCTTTGAGTAGACATTATTTTGTATCAGTTTTAGTAGGAGATTAATGAAAAGTTGTAGATATTTCTTTGGGATCCATGTGGTATGATGTTCAGTTTAGTTTTCTCTATTGTCATCATATGTTATTTTTTTTTTGTACTTCATCAATCATTTCATTGCTTTTAAGTGGATGTTTTCAAGTTGATAGGTAGAACCCATAACTTTTATGCTTTGTTTTGGGGAAATATTCACAATCTATGTTTTCTTCAGTTTAGGAAGAATCCATGAGTTTTACATGCTCTTTCTATCTCCTCACCTGTATTTTCACCTCATCCATCAAAACATAAGGTTCTGATCATTGTGCCTACCTTGCCCCATCGAACACCCTGCAATTTTGACCTAATTTCCTTGCCCTAACTGTTTGGCTCCTTCTGACCTAGCAAAACCCTTCAAAATTAAATCAAAAACCTGTGCTACTATACCTAGCCTAATATCATTTTCTTGATCCATTCATCTTGGTTGAGATCCTTATAGAGATATCCTTCTCCTGGCCTAGTAGGGCTAGCTACTTGGCTAAGCGTGGTTTGTGGTTACCCTAGCATTGCCTTCCTTCAGCCCGAGGTTCAATCCAAGTGATAACAGATACCTCAACAACAGATGGCATCTCCTCAATGGTGGACACCTCTGTGACTCTTGGCACCTCGTCAATGGAAGGCCCTATGGGTGTTGCTGTACTCTCTCCCCCAAGGTGTCAGCCAGAGCTATCAAAGGAATCTCCAACAAGGGTGACTCCCGCGTCACACTGGACACATCAACATGCTCCTCACACTCTAGTGTGCCCAAAACAACCTCCTCCTTAGGCTCTTGATATCTTAAGCGAGGTCTCCACCAATAAAAGAGCACCCTGGTCTCACCCTTTAACTATCCCTGTCCTATCTGCTCCTTTTGAGGAGATCTGATGCCTTGATTTTATCGACTTTCCCCACACAATGTAGATGGTTGTACCCCCACTACCTATGCACCATTAGTGTCTCTGCTGTAAGGATGAGAATGGATTTGGTTTGAAACCTTTCTCAACTTGGCCAATCTGTCATTGTTCCAACGGATTCCACCCTAGAATTCCTGCATGCTAAATATTCTTTGAGCCATAAGTTGTCTATGGTTCAACCTGTCACTATGCATACAAGCCCAAATATTCCATGATCTAGATGGATACCCCACAATTGGCCAATATCATGGCTTTGATACCACTGTAATGTTCCAAAAAGGAAATAATAGTGATAAAAAAAGTAAAATACCATACAACACTGAAATATTTAAACAATAATCAAACACCCATAATTTACAACGAAACTGCACCAAAATTCAATGATTTTATTATATATGGAGAAGAGTACAATGCATGAAATGTGTGCACCTAGGCTTGCCAAAGAAAGCTAAACAATCCCAGGTGAGAAAGATTCTACCTGGATGCAGAGGAAAGGCTTCTCCTCAATGTTCTGTGCCGAACTTGAAAATTATGCAACTGTTGGCTGAAAGAAACCCCTGTTTGAGCCCTCCAAAGTGCTTAGAAAATTCTGCCAAATTAAAATTGATCTCTCCACCAAAAACCTAGTAAAAACTATAAAGGGTTTAGCTTATCGTCAAGCCAAAGTCGAGCCCACAAAATGGTGCAAATTCCTTAGCTAACTAACAATTCACCTAGCTAGAAGAATTAGGATTTCAGGTCTGAATATCACTTGAAAATTTCTGTAAAATTATCCATAGACCCCTCTCAATAAACCCACAAAAACCCAAAAAGGGTTTTTGGTTGAATCCACCAATCCATGGTGATCCCCAATAAGTGAAAATTGCCTAATTTGGCCAGAAAACACCTGACAAAACTAATACTGTTGATTAAGCCCAAATCCACCACTGGAAATCTCTCCCAACTTTGGCTAAATTCTCCCTGAGGAATACATCCAATCTCTGACCTTTATCTCTCCTTAACCTCTATTCCTCCAACCCCTATTCATGTCCAGAAATGTATAAATTTGGCCCTAAGAATTCTCTCCACTCAGCCCTGCTAATCACCACAAAATCTCCAGCTAAATTAGGGGAAAACCCCTGCAAATCCTTCGGTTTTCTACTTCTTCGTAATTGATCTCCTCACAAGAAATTTGAACCACTTCTGCACACTGGAAGAAAAATGTACCAGCTAAAACAACTTGCAAATATGCCTAATGGAAACTCTGAATTGAGCTCCCCAAATTCCCTCACTAGGGAGTCACTCGAAGTTCTCCGAAATGAGAGTGGAATTCCCTCTCGGAAATTCCTTGTGTTGAACAACATGGTTGTCTTGGCTAAGCAGCTCAAGAAAACTAATGTTGAATTGTCAAATGATCAAAGATACCAAATGGATGCCTCCAAGCTCTATTTGTAATTGCTAGTGTTGACAAGGTTAATCCTCTTTGCAGACAGAGATGATCCCTATAGCCCAATGAGTGGGTCTAGCAATTGAAGGGACAATCAACTAGACATCTTCCTACATTATAATTGAAAAATAGAACAACAAAGAAAGCCTACCTTGCTCTGATGCTAATCCGATTTCCTTTGTTGAGATCCTTGAACTGCTTGTGTCACAAACTTGTTCCTGCTTCTTCCAACACTTATGTACCTACAAAAGTGACCAAGAGACAACAAAGCATGCCAAAACCAATAGCAAATCTAATAATAACCTATTTAGCTGATCAAGGAATGCCAAACCAATACATACATGAACATATATATTTTGGGAAGATGAACCGACAATTGTATTATTATTTAAAGAATAAAGGGTAAGATTACAACCATAGCCTTTATGTTTAAAGGCTCTCCTTGAGTGGTAATCCAAGTCCAAGCCAAGAAACTCTCCAACACTCCTCAAAGTCTAATGAATAACCTCTAAGCACAAACTGAGCATAGGGGTGCAAATGGACATAGATCAACCATTTGGGAATGATAAAGGGGGAATTTATAGGCTGGGAGAGGGAGTTAGGCCTCCTCCAAAGATAGTATTAGGCCCACATATTAAGGAGGGAGCTCATAGGGATGAGACCAAGAGGTAAAATTAGGAGGATTCGACCTCATCTATGCGAAACCACCTCCAACTCACTGCTCTGGAATCTTCTAGATCACGAAACTTCTCATCCTCTTTGGGAAAGCTTCCTTTTGAGACCATCACGAGTATGAGAGAGAATAGAGTGATGCCATTGTTGAATTAACAAAGTTCAACAGATGATCATCACGGTTTTGAGCTTCATAAGGGCGATGATTCTCATTTTAGGGTTTCATGAGCCATTTCTTCAGGGAAAGCTCTAGATATTTTCCAAGCAAAGTTAAAGGAGGGATCTAAGCTGTATACGTTGATGAGTATACTATATAATGATCATGTTTTGAGAACTTTAGGGTATGTCACAGGGAAGTGCAAGATGCGTGACAAAATACTATGTAACAGATGCCCCCTAAAGCATGAAGGCAGAACGAGTGATGGCTGAGATTCTTTACGAGCTTTTGACAAGGACAAGGACACGCACTATCAGGAGACCTGCAAATAAAGGATGCATATACATATACATATATGAGATCAAGACATGAATACATGGCATGGACGCAGCCATCTGGATGATAAAGAATATATGAAAAGATCCATGGTATGGACGCAGCCATCTAGACATTGAGGATCATCATAAATATAAAGTCTCATAGTATGGTCACAACCATCCATATAGTAGAAACATGTGTTCAATCATGAACGACATATAATTCCATGCAGCCTGAGTCATAATAGCCAAGTCTTAGGGTCTTGTGCTCCATCCCGACCCGATCAATGTATGAATCCTAACATGTGAATAAACGTGTTGAAGTCGAACATGCTAGAAAACCACCTGATTACCGGCCAATGATGTGGACCGTTAACAAGTACAAGAGAAACCACCAATAATGACAATGACTCTCAAGGCACGAAATTACAATCCGTGAATGTGATAATGAAGATGAGATCAAACACTCATGGAATAACCCGATCAAAAGCCAATGATGAAGACCTGTCGTCAGATGCGAAGAACTGGTCATTAAGGCATGCCAACTCTAAGGTACTGAAAGGGAGTTCCTAAGTCATCTTCCTGGATAGTGAGTTGAAGTCAACAGGGAGTGACCCGTCGAATGAGGGCAATGATGAATCCCCCGTCATTAACATGAAACAGGGTATAAAGTGGTATGATATTCAGGACTGTAGCAATGACTTAAACAATGTATATGTAAATAACTGCAAATTAGACTTCTCTTGAACATATTGGTGACATGACCCTGGAGTGTGGCAGCATCTGACTCAACATGGGACTAAAGGTCATGATGGCAATGTGGAATAATCAAATGAGAGGAAAAATGGTTCACCCAAACTTGGGAGGACAAGTGACTGATTGAGGATATTCGAAACCCGACACGAGGGTAGAAGGGTGTCATGTTTAGGAGGGACATGCTGGCTATACAAAGGATGTCTTATCTTCATTTTCCCCCACTATTCCTAGCGAGTACCCCAATTATTTTTATCACAAGCTTGAAGGGGATAACATATGCTTGTTATGTAAGTTCATTCTTCGAATGAATCCATCCTAGTTAGTTTTACAAGCTCTATGAAGGAGAAACTAGGCCTCGTCATGGTGACAAGTCTTTCATCATAAAATTTTAACGATTTTGATGCAAGAATAACTTGATGTCTTTTTCATTTTTAGAGAGTTTGAAAAAGAAATGAAAAAGAAAACTCCATCATGTTCCTTTTCATAATTTGTCCCTCGAATCTGAAAAGGTAGAAAACAATATCTGAGGGAACCTCTTGACCATGTCGACCAAGGTGTACCTTTTTTGTAAATAGTTAGTCTCAGCCTGAAAATAGGGTAAACATATATTGAGGTGACATCGATTCATTTACTTTAACGAGTTCAAAATGACAAGTACTTGACAATATTTTCAATTTTCGAGAGTCAGAAAAGAGCTGAAAGATGACTCCAGGGGGGTTCATTTTTTCGTTTATTCAATGAATCTGAAAAAGAGAAAATAAAACTCTAGAATTGGTCAATAATGATCATTGTTCACATTGAAGGTACCTGTAACTGCACATGAAACACACCCATCATTGATATCAAGAAAATATTAAAATATTACAAAAATATTCGACAAATGACTTTCAAAACTTATAAATAGGTAAAAGTAATTTCATTTTTTACCATTTTACCAAACTAAGATCTAAAAGTGCTTTTGTGCCCTAATTTCCTTGATTTTATAGTGGCTGTTGCTGAAGCTCTAGGGTACCATTTCATGATCCCTCTATGGCAGGTAAGAGCCTCATCCATGCTCTCGCATTTCATTACTTTTTAAAGCAATTTTAATGGTAAATTTTAGGTTATAAAGGAGGATTTTAAAATTTTAGGTAGCTGGAAACCATCGTGGGTATGGTCATTGGACCCGCGATGGTGCCAGGAGCGATTTTTTGAAGTTAAAAACTCTCTTTTAAGCTAAATTCGATGATTTTTATCCATGTAAAAAGCATTAATAAGTGTTCAAATATTGTTTGTAGGAGAAATATGGTCTTGGAGTGGAAAGAAAGAGGCCATGAGGCCGAGGATTTTGAAGCATCTCAGTATTTGGTATGTATAAATGCTTCGAGGGATTGTGGCCTACTGAAATTCTTCAGGACCATAGGGTTGCAGGCTCAAATGGAGTTGCTACCCTATCTAATTAGCCTTTGGGATGTAGATCGAGAGATATTCATCATCAAAGGGCAAGAAATGGAACTGGAGGAGATGGATATCTATTTCGTCACAGGATTATCCTGTCGAGGAGAAGCGATTCAACTCTTTGGATCTCGCTAAGGAGGTGAGAGTACCAGGATTCTAGTCCATAGATACTGTTCGGGTGCTAAGATAACCAACATAGGTAAGGTGAAGATTGCAAAAATCACCAATAACCTCTTTTTGAGAAATATTTTGTTCACCATGGTGCGTGTATCCAACACACAAGCTTTGCATGAGGCTTCCAAGTCTCAATGTTAGTATGCCATTGCATGCTTAACCCCCACCATCTTCAACTAGTGTGGAGGCCTTTTGGCGAATATGAAGTGACAACTGACCAAGGGTAAGCATGGATACCTGAAGAAATTCAAGTTTGGTTCCATACTGGTGACCTTTTTCTTGGAGTGAATATCGCTCCTTTGGTATTAGTGGGAAGAAGTACCACATCCTACCCCTCGAGATCTAAGGCTCGTGAGATGGAGCTAAATCATGCCTCAAGGAGGCATGGGTCAACATATGCATTATGCACCACAATTGTTCGCTTGGCTTGAACTCCAACTACTTATGGTAGATGACTATGCTTATGCTAGCACAAATTTTAGAGAGGATCCAAATCTACCTCTGCCACCAGGCGAACAGTGGACCGACGCAGGTAAAAACTTGTTTTTTGAAAATTTTCAAGTTTTATGATTTTTATAAATGTGTGAACTAAGACTCAACTTATGATAAATGTGTATATGTGGAATTAGAGAGACCATCGCCAATAGCACGATGAGCTACCCATCCGATAGTGGGTGCGAACTACGTGGAAGGGGCTAACCCCTTAGCAGAGATGGAGTGAAATCTGGAGGCAATCACTCAAGGGGTTCCAGATTATGCCACTATCAATGATGTTCCACTGCATTGGCAGTGACACACTCTGGGAGTCTCTATGATACTGCATCAGCTGCTAGGTTGAGTGATCAGGGTGGTCTCGTGTTATCATGAGCAATCAGCAGTTTGATAGTTCATCTAGTCTTTTACACATTTTGCAGGCTTTGAAAGACAAGTGTCTCAGAGCACTCTATTTTTTAATATTTTGATGTAAACACTCCGACAGATGCGACACACACACACACACACACACACACACACACACACACACACATATATATATGCATGTTTTACTTCTACTTATGTGTTCATAACATGATTCAATTTTACAAATGACGCAAATGTCTATCAAGAACAAAATTTTCTATTGCATCAATCAATGTGTTTAAATTACATGGAATATGTTGATATGTAATGTAATCAAAATTTGTTTCCAGCAATCTAACACGTAGATACATAGACAATCTTTTTGGATTCCTTATTGAATAATTATTGTTTAATTGTAACACAATGAGTTGCAAATCCAATTTGATAGCTAAATCCCTAATGCCAAGAGAAACTGCTTCTGACAAGAGTTCAACAACTGCACTATACTCAACAATATTATTGGTTGTTCGACCAAGGTAGATACCTTGTAAGTTAATCAGCTTTCCATTAGGGTCATAGAGTACCCATGCTATGGAAGAGAGGTTCTGTGTGCTCTGATAATCACCATTAGCAAAACCAACATAATTACTTGATGACATCTGCAAACTCAGTGGAAAACAGGGTAAGCAGAAAAATATGTCTCTGAAGCAAAAAATCACACCAAAAATAAAAAACACACACTAATGAATTAAGACAATAATGTAAAAAAGTTGTCATACGAATCTCAAGCATAATACTTTTTGAGATAAAGCCCATTACCGGGCTGTGACAATGCATTTAACTCATAATCACATAGCTCATATGCACCTTTCTGTAAGACATGCTTGACAATGGAGGGCCCATGCCACATGGGTTCAAACTTTCCTGTACCCAATTTATCGCTGGCTTGATCATAAAGAAGGACCAAGTCATCTTTAGCGAAAGTGCCAGGAGGAATAGTTTGGTCAAAATGAGCTTTGACCTGTGTCTTTTGAGCTTCGATGACCATTGCAGTGATGCGACGAGTCTTGCCAAGTCTCTCAAGATACAGTAGCTTCTCCTCTTCAGTCAAGGTATTCAGAAGAAGTTCGATAGCTAGCTTAAGTGAAGGGATTTCATATTCGATTGGAGGAGTTTCCTCTAAACCGTATACCAGCTGTAACAGATTGAATTTGGTGGCTATCAAAGTAGAGGTTCGATAAGCCCAGAGAGTTGAGATAGAATTAAATGCCAACCTTTTCTATGCTTCCCAATGGTACGTTGAAGCATAGTAATCAAAACCTTATTGAATGCTTCAACCTAGCCATTTGCCTATGTATAATATGGAGTTGAGCTATCATGTCGAAGGCTCAACTGAGCAGTTAGCTCTACCATCACGTGCTGAAGAAAATGCGACCCATGGTTAGTCACGATAGCTTGAGGGACACCAAAACATGCTATAACATGGTTAAAAATGAATTGCGTGGCTGTAATACCGTCAACATTGTATGTAGGCATCACCTCGGTCCATTTCGTAAAATAGTCGACGGTGATGATGATATAACCATGCTTCCCGACTGAGCAAGGGTTACATGTCATGAAGTCAATGCCCCATTTGGAAAATGGGCCAATGGTAATTATTGGGTGTAGGAGTGCGGGTGGGGCACACTGCTTGCGATTGAAAATCTGGCATTCATGGCATTTTTGGACAGCTATAATGCAATCTTTGAAGACAGAAGGCTAGAAATAACTGGTGTGAAGGATCTTCTGAGTAGTGGCATATCCAGACGTATGACCACCATAAGCACCAAAGTGATAATCATTTAAGACCTGCTCAGCCTCTTCAAGGGTGAGACATCTGCGAAGGACAGAGTCCACCACCGACTTGATACAATGTATCACTAATGATGCAATAGGGTTGGGACTGATGCCGGATGCAACATCGGTCAGATCAAGACAACTTAGACCAGAAAGTTTGGGTTTGGAGATAAACAATAATGTCTTCATACCATGGGTTAAGAGTGCTGATCAGAAACATAGTTTCATTAGGCATCTGCTCAGTAAAATCAATTGGGGTGCTTGCAGACGGAAGAACACATATTAACTCAACAAATATGAGCGATTTCTTTGATTTGGTAGCAGTAAATTCCAAATCAAACTCCTATAGGATCACAATCCATTTGGAGTATTTCCCCCCTAACAATAGAAGAGATAGTATATATGTCATTCGGTTGTAATTAGAAATCATGGTGGTTTTCTGTAAAGCGATATAGTGTCGAAACCTTTGGATGGCATGAATTGCCGCCAAAGCAAGCTTCTCAACATGAGCATAGCGAGACTCAGTTTCAAGAATATTCAAGCTCAGATAATAAACCATGTGCTCATTCCCATCATGGTCGTCCTGAACTAACACCATAGAAATAGTGGTATCGGTTGTATCCAAATACAGGAAGTAATCACGATGGTAATTGAGGGGATACAGTAAAGGAGCACTAATCAAGGCTCTCTTTAAAGCATTGAAGGATTCTTGGGCAAATTTATCCCAAATGAAAGGGATCCCCTTCTTAAGTAAGCAGGTATAACCTTTGGAAAGTTCAACATAATTCAAGACAAATTGACGGAGAAAATTAGCTTTTCCCTTCAAACTCTACAATTACAACAATGGTGAAGGAGGGGGTAGATTGATTATGGCCTCAAATTTCAAAGGATCAATCTTGATACCTTCACGAGATAGAACAAAACCTAAGAGCCGACCATATTCGAACCAAAACACACACTTGTGTGGATTAAGATGGATATTATAATGCCGACATCATAAAAAGATAACTCTTAAGTGATCTAGATAGTCATGACGTTTAACTGAATGAGAAGGCAAGTCGTCGAGGTATAGTTGACTAACTGTGTCGAATTTCATGGAATGTATAGGAAATTTCTCACTAAAAGGTCGTGCCAACATTTTTCAAATCGAAAGGAAGCTTTTGTAAGCAAAAGTACCCCAAGGATAGATAAATCTTGTTTTATGTTGATCAACTGGTGAAATGTTAATCTGGTTATAGCCAGAAAATCCATTCATGAAAGAAAAAATATCACTCCTTGCACATTTGTCAATGATCTGGTCAATAAAGGGAGTAAGATAATTGTCCTCAGGAGACGTGCGATTGATATCATGGTAATCAACGCAAACATGTATCATGCCTTGCTTTTTGGCAACAGGGATGATATTGGATACCCATCCATCAATGAAAGAGGATAAATGAAACCTTCTTTTAAAAGCTTCTCTACTTCTGCTTTGATAGCAACAACCTTTCGAGGGCGCACAGGGTGAAGCTGTTGCCGAATAGGCTTAGCACTAGGATAAGTTGGGATCTCATGCACCACTATGGCTAGATCGATACCATGCATCTCCTCATATGAACAAGCGAAAACGTCTCCGAATTCTTTAAAAAGTTGAGTATAAATCTTGATCTCATCTAGAGAATAAGAAACCCCAATATGGATGTTCTCGACAATTCCCAGTTTAACAGAAATGTCGAGAGGCATCATAGTAGTGATGTTTCCCATGTCACCCTTCGATAAGAATTCATGTACCCAGATAGGTGTCTGAAGTGGAGGTGT
This sequence comes from Pinus taeda, assembly GCA_000404065.3. Taxonomy (NCBI): domain Eukaryota; kingdom Viridiplantae; phylum Streptophyta; class Pinopsida; order Pinales; family Pinaceae; genus Pinus; species Pinus taeda. The sequence goes on from APFE030383642.1 coordinate 316,940, forward strand.
AAGCAGAATGAGAAATAGATGCTTCAAGACAGGAAGGCATCTCATCGAGGCTAGGGACAAAGGAAGAATGATGATGTAGACCATTCCATGAAACTTCATCTAGAGACATGACCTCCAGGAAACTCTCATTACTGGGGAATGTCTCATTCAAGGGATCCAAAGAATCCCAAGAACCAAGCCAAGGAGATGGTACCTAAGTGTCCAGGTTCATACTGAAGACATTATGATTTTTTGAAGTGGCCATCGAAGCTAAAACAATTTCTTGATAATTGATCTCCAATGGAATTAAAGGCATAACATCACAAAAAGAGTCAATTTGATCATTGGTAGGGATAATCCAAGGATCCATAGAGTCTGATATCATATTGACTGAATGAACATTTGGAGGTGGGAGAGAAAAAGTACCCATTAAAGTAGAGTCTTTGAAGAGAACTTCTCCCATACTCTTGTAAGGAATATCAATATTTCCCACATAAGGAACATTACCGTTCAGTGAACTAGAAGAAAAGAAAGATAGTTGATCAACCATGACAATTTTTCCTTCATGGGGAAAACAAAATACGCAGAACAAAGAAGACACCACACAAAACATGGCATGAGTCCAGTTTTACCCGAGAAGAAGGTTGTAGTTGAGATTGGCATCTACAAATTCCACTTCTAATTCAACAACCTTTCCTTCTAATATAATCGGTAAGTTTGTGAGAATACCATATGGTCATGAACCTCTGCCATCAAAGGCTTCCAAGGTGTTCGGTGATTGGTTAAGAGAAGGAGAGCCAATGGATTTCCAACATGAAATGGACATGATGTAGGTCGAGGCACCTTCATCAATAACTGTTCGATGAATAGTCTTTCCCTTGATAAGGACCTATATCAGAAATGCAATTTGATGAGGAAGACGAGCTACGTGATTCTCTAGATCAAAAGTAATCAAACTCGAATCAGAAGGATTGATATCACCTATAACAGACAACAATGACTTATACTACATTGGACAAGATTGAAGAACCTCCAAGTAGACATCGTTGAAGGTGCCTGAGCTAAATCCTCAACAATATTATAATGTTGCGCAGCTCTAGCATTCAAATTGAAAGATTACTTTCGATGAACACCTTTGGGGGGTGGCTAGATGACAGACTCACTGTTAGGGAACTCAATATGAGCCAGACTAGAAGAGAATGGAGTAGAAGTAGAAGGAGTATCATTGGCCTCTTTCTCCGTTTTCTACTTAGACATAGCTTGATATTCCTTGGTTCGAGTAGCGCTCGAGATAGGTGATGAACCTTGCATCATGAACACTTGGGAACCCGAGGAAGCGGAAGACTAAGGCTAGTCTACCAATTGGGTTTGGTGTGACAAAAAGGGTTCTTTTAAGACAACTGGTGTCCCTTTTAACAAGAAGCTAAATTTAGATCGTCGGGGACAATCTTTAGTGTAATGATCCTCCTCATAGATGAAGCAAGGATATTTCGGCCTTCTTCGAGAAGCATCATTGACAGAAGATTTAGGAGGGTCTTGTTTTGGGGCATCAACTTTGGCCTTACCTTTGCCTTTCTTCTTACCCTTAGAGGCTTTTTCTGCTACGATAGACTTGATAGCATGAACCTCAGAGGTTTTACCAGGAATAGATGAATTCTTAGAGAGATTATTGGAACCAGTGTTCAAGACCGATTTTTGCTTCGAAGAAGCTTTCTTGAGAGTGTGAGACATGAAACAAATCACACCATCAATGGGTGGCGTATCCAGAGACTTCAATGATGTTAGATCCAATGATGGTCTCATAGTATCAGGTAACATCTCATACAATGTTCCAGATTATGAATAGACTAGGTCTAAATACTGGGCATGGGCGATAACTTGCTCTTTAGTAACACATCCACCCATGGCTATGTCCTTAGCAATTTTTCCGACAAACAATTTTGTGGACCATTCTATCAACAACTCATCAACAATATCAAACTTGATGAGATGGCACTAATGTTTCCATTCATGGATATGATTAGAGATGTGGGTTGCGGTATATTTCTTAAGTGACGTAAGCAAATGGGTGCCAGTTTCGTAGAGAACCGATAGCTGGAAATGAGTGAGGAAATCCATAGCAAGAGAGTTGAAGTCACTGTAGGTACCTCGAGGCAATTCAATGTACCACTTAGTGGAAGCACCTATGAGAGTTTGTTGAAAGAGTTGAAGATGGATAGAATGATCAACATACAAATTAGAGGAGCATCAGAGGTGATATGTCATCACGTTGGCCTGTGGATCCTCTGCTTTTCCCTCAAATTTGGGGCAGTCGATTAGAATATTCGTTGGAATTGGAGGCCAGTACAGAAAATGAAGAATGGGATCATTCGTGAGCCTCGAAACATCGGGAAAATCCAACGTAGCCAAGAAAGGTAATTGTGGGTTAAACGACATATAGGGTCTTTGAGGAGACCTAAACTGCGGAGTCTATCCTTGTTGGTAAGGATTTTCCCCCACAGTGGAGGATATTTTCCATATGGAATCTTGTTTTGTTCCCACTGAGGGTTACCTTGCCCATAAGGAGGATTTGATCCTAGGTAGGTTTGATACTTCCCTTCCATAGGCCGCTGATGAGCATTGTATGTGACATACGGGTTATAAGGCTACTGAACCTGTTGACCCTAGACATAAGGATTTTGAACCTACTACTGCATGGGTTGACCTTGAACTTGCTAATACACATATAAGGCTTGCTGCTACCAAGGCTGAACTTGTTGTTGCAAAGGTTGTCTTTGCTGCTGTAAAGGTTAGCGTTGTGGCTGGAAAGGTTGGCCTTGCAAGGACAAAGGTTGGGAGGACTGCTGAAAAAACGGTGTCTATGGCTGTAAAGGTTGCTGCGACTATTTCAAAGGTTTCCCTTACAGTTGTAGTAGTTTTCCTTGCTATTGCAATGCTTGCCCTTGCTGCTACAAAGATTTCCATTCCTTCTGTGAAGGTTGTCCTTGTTGCTGCAAGTGTAGCTGGACAGTTTCTGGGGTTATACCCTGAGGGTATTAATAGTTCCTGAATTGGATCTGGCCATATCCACCAGGCACAGTGGATTGACCAGGTTGAACATAAGGCCCAACTTGAGGAATGTAAGGCAGATTCACCATTGTTTGCAAACCATATGTGACATAAGCCGTTTGGAATGGAACTTGAGCCATATACGGCTGCTGATGCTGGACATTACCTAACCCAGATGGACTAGCAGGGTTAGGAATAGTGCCATAAAAAGGTTGATTCATTCTAACCATGTGATTTTGTAATCCACTCACACTGGTTTCGCTTGACATAACAACGATATTTGGATCTTCCCTGCCAAGAGATGGCACAATCTGTCCACTCACTCGAGGGATAGAAGAACTTACCGAGACCTGACCTGAGATAGTTGATTGAATTGAAACAGTTGGTCAAAATGGTGAAATAGGTTGAGATGGAATGGTAGGTTTAACCAGAAATGAAGTGACTGCAGTTTGCACAATCAATCGAGAGGTTGCGTTCTGAATGAATGGACTTGATGTAGGCATAGCGCTGGAAGACTAGATGGGGTTCTGATACAATGATGAGGCACTAGGAGTGCCTCGAACCAACTAAGCTAAAGAGGTATAACCATGCAGCAATGTGGGCTCTCTAAGTTCAGGATAAGAGAGAGATAAGACTCTTCCTATATAAGGAAAGCCTTTTTTAGGGAACTCATATCCCTACTCATAATCTATGTAAGGATTATGGGTAGCGGAGACTTTTGAATGACTTGGAGAGGAGAATGGGATCTCGCCTTTTGACTCCATAGATGGAAACATTTGGTGATGAGGAACCAAAGATGTATGAAGAGATAACTCCAAAGGAATACCAAGCCAATCGTACAGACTGTATAGACATTGTAGAGATATCACAACAAGACTACACAACGGGTTTGGATGATAAACAACCAACCTTTGTGGACTTTTAGGAGTCCACGAACTCTCAGGTGTCTGAATAGGATTATCAGAGGCATCCGGATCAGATTCTTAAGGTGACCAGGAATTTGATGGGGGTGAACGAGAATACAAAGGTTGGATACAAAGAACAATTCCAAGTTCAACACCTCGATCCTCAAGTGACTGAGGAAGTTCTTGATGAACTCCTTGGGAGGACCCTTCAGTATGAGATAATGAAGGGGAACTATGAGATGGATTGAATGGTTCAACCATGGTCACTTACTGTCAACAACAAAAAAGGTAAGAAAAAAATTAATTAAGGCTTTAACAATCTTGAAATTAAAAGGAAATTACTCAATTTAATCTAAGAAGCAACTACTTGGGATTGACATGTTTACCATGGGCAGTTAAATTTTAGAAACAGAAACATTTCCTTTTCATCTCTTAAGAATTGAGAAAAGGGTGAAAAGGTGATTCTAGTGGCTTTCAATAGTTTTTCAAGCTTGAAAGGACAAGTTTCTCGATGGTCTCTTGAAATTTAAAGAGTCAGAAAAGATCAAATGACTGCTTAGGTGAATCTAGGTAAAAGGAGTACCAAGTAACCATGAACTGCAATATACACCTTAACCAATAAATTAACCAAGAAATTGACGTACATGTAGGAAATCTCCCAAAATGTTGTGTTCGGTGTATCACGTTTACATGGTAGTAGACTTGGCTTTTTACGGATAAAGGATTGCAACCTAGAGGGGTCTCCCTTTATATACGTGACAGTACAGGGAGCACAAGTTCGTGCTAGTGGTGTCTAATGCCAAAGAAAACGACAAGTGCTAAGTTTTTAAGTTGTCAGAACACATCTCTAATCTAGACCACTAGATATGATCGTTAATGTTTCAAATGCTCCTTAGGTTAATTGATAGATTTTAAAGTTGATCTTGTAATTATGTCTCAATTTCAAGGCCTTAACGATGTTTCCTCTCCCTAAAATGCAAACTAGATGACAAAATGAAATCCTTCAATTCGATGAAATCTATCTATGTAGGGAAGAAAATCACTCAAATCATGCATAAAAAAAATGCAAAAATGCATCCATAACACTCTTCAAATGCTAAACGCAAAATATGAAATCTAATATTTCATATGATAAGCAAATGCAATGCCAAAATAAATCTTAAAGCAAAATTTCCTTAAGATGTAATGATGATTTTTCTCTTTTTCAAAAAACGTGACTAATGTAATCTAATGCAAAGGAAAAGAGAATGAAAGCAAACCAAGAAGTATGAAAATCTCTTTCACATCAATGATTCGGATGCAACACAAAATGTCCCAAAAAATAGGAAAAGAATACCACTTTTACTTTCAGTTAGAAACATAAAAACTTCAAAGCAAACACTTTCTTTTGATTCCAAGGAGACAATCAATTTGTAATCTATCGTTCATCAAATAAAGCTTAAGTAAATTTCACTATATCCCCTAATGAAAACAAATTAAGGCAAAAGAACCAAAAAGGGATTGGTAAAGTATGTCTGAACACACAAAGACTCTTTAACACATGCAATCAATATCTAATCTTTGAGGGAAAGACCAACAAGTGTACGGAGGTTGACCTAGAAAACCTAGAACCCTAAAAGGCTAATCAAACTTCAAGGATACTCAAGCGAGGTTAAAAGGAAATTGCAATAAGACAATCAGAGAATCAATGAAAAACACACTGGTAAATCATAGGGAGAAAGCAAATAACCTTGAAAATAAGAGAGAAAACTCTAAATTTCTCAATTTTTTGCAATCATCACACCTGTCAGGAGTAAAGTAGTGATCGTCACTACTGTAACTAAAAAACCCGCGATATCATCATGAATGTCAGACTCAAATCTGTGATGGTCGAGGAAAAGGACAAAGAAATCCAAAATTTACAAAAATAGTTCAAGTTAACAATGTCCAGGAATCTACCAAATAATGATACTGACTACAAACATGCAATGAAGTCTAAAAATCAATGGTTGATCAAACTCGTCAAAAGACAAGGTGAAGGAAGGGAAGGAAAGGGTCATAGGCTCCCCATTGGAGTCGCCATTTTGTTGACAAGGTTAATCCTCTCCGCAGTCATAAATGATCCCTCTATCCTAATGAGTGGGTCTAGTAGCTGAAGAGACAATCAACTAGACATATTCCTAGATTATAATTGAAAATTAGAACAAGAGAGAAAGCATACCTTGCTGTGATGCTAATCCGATTTCCTTTGTTGAGATCCTCGAACTGCTTGCGTCACGAACTTGTTCCTGCTTCATCCAGGCTTATGTACCTTCACAAGTGACCAAGAGACAACAAAGCATGCCAAAACCAATAGAAAATCCAATAATAACCTATTTAGCTGATCAAGGAATGCCAAACCAATATATACGTGAACATATATATTTTGGGAAGATGAACCAGTAGTTGTATTATTATTTAAAGAATAAAGGGGAAGATTACAACCATAGCCTTGATGTTGAAAGTCTCTCCTTGAGTTGTAATCCAAGTCCACGCCAAGAAACTCTCCAACACTCCTCCTCCAAGTTTAATGAATAACCTCTAAGCACAAACTCAACACAGGGGTGCAAATGGACATAGATCAATCATCTGGGAATGGTAGAGGGGTAATTTATAGGCTAGGAGAGGGAGTTAGGCCTCCTCCAAATATAGGATTAGGCCTACATCTTAAGGAGGTATCTCATAGGGATGAGACCAAGAGGTCAAATTAGGAGGATTTGACCTCATCTATGCAAAACCACCTCCAGCTCGCCTCTCTGGAAGCTTCTAGATCACAAAGCTTCTCATCCTCGTTGGCAAAACTTCCCTTTTGAGAAAATCGTGAGTATGAGAGAGAACTAAGTGATGCCATCGCTGACTTAACAAGGTGCAACATGTGATCATCATGGTTTTGAGCTTCATAATGGCGATGATTCTCATTTTAGGGTTTCACGAACCATTTCTTCAGGGAAATCTCCAGATATTTCCCGAGCAAAGTTAAAGGAGGGATTTGAGTTGTATACATTGATGAGTATACTGTATAATGATCATGTTTCAGGCCTTCAGAGTATGTCACAAGGAAGTGAAGGAGGCATGACAAAATACTGTGTAACAACTATTCCTTTCCCTTGGTGGTCCCCACCTTCCACTAATAAAATATTACTTTTCCGCCATTCTTCATTAAAATAATAATTTCCACTTTTCTCCCACAAAATAGTATTTTCTCCTTTTTATTTAATATCTGCAAAAATTGGAAAAACTCGGTGAATTTTTCGCTCACAAAAATTGGGAACATTACATAATTCAAAGCATGTCTTTGTTTCTTGACTAACCTTGTTTTGAGAGATCCTCCTTCTTCGAATGTTTTCCCTAATCAAGACAACAGAGGGAGAAAGGTGATTAGTATTTAATATAATCGAAACTAAATGAGTAGATGAACCCAAAACTGAAAAGACATGAGATACTTATCTTTTTTCTGGAACAATCACATTAATGGCTACGAGATCATCCCTAAGTCTAGCTATCTTCACAAAAAAGGTTTCCACACTATCTTATTTTGTCATCTTTTTATTCCTCAGCCCATTCTTCAAACTTGCTACTTGACCAATGTCCTTAATAGTGAACAACTTTGACAAGGATTCATACATCTCTTGAGAATTATTGATGTTATCTATGAAAAGGATAAGATGGTATTTTATCCCTTCTACACTCAAATTCATAGCCACCAATTCTAGATCCCTTAATTTCACTTTGTCGGCATCATTGGCTTCTTTTGTAGGCTTCCTTACATTTCCTTTAACCAAATCTAATACCTTGTTCTTCTCGAGGATTAGGTCAATCCTCTTCTTCCAGGATCTGAAGTTAGATTCTCCTTCAAAACTGTTTTCACCCTTGATAGAGTTAGACATATTCCTTGAATATAATAGATTCCTTCCCTGAGATAGTGCCTCTGAATGGATCTACCTTTTTCTTCTTTCTTCACTAAAGCTCTGATACTATGTTGGAAAATTAAAAAGGCAATAAATATTTTCTTGATCTTGATAATTAATTGTGATTTTACTTATTACAATTCTTTATATCTTATTTCTTTAGTTCATCAAGAAATTGTACAAAGCAGCAACACATAAAAAAATGAACACAAGATGTAGGCACATGCCAGTGAAAAACCCAGTCAAAGTAATTCTTCCTTTCAATAGTATTCTTTGAGACTCTTCACCCTAGACCTTGAATAGACCTTTCCTCCACACCACGTTAGCCTCCAAAAGATTTATATCTTTCTAGCAACTTCGATTATGTAGCAACTTGCGACAATTGACGACTTCCAACAACAATCCAACTCGGGAGACTTTGTTTTCCCAATCCAGAGCACTAAACAGAGAGAGAGAGCACCACAAAAATTTAGATTTTCCTTGACTCCTTATACTCCCTCAAACTCGCATTCACTTCATCTTCCTGACAATAGACTTTCCCAACTTCCTACTTCATACTTCTGCCCGAAAAACATATTTTCACACTTTTGCCCAGAAGAGAGAGAATGAGAAGTGATGCACCAAATGAATTCATTGTCCTTCCTTTTATAGGTTTCTTATGGGGTTGAATGGGTCCTTAGGCTGACTTGATTTCTTGTAGGCTGATATGGTGTCGAGGTTACATATTTCATATTTGACTTAATACTTAACCCATTTCCATGATTCAAAAGCCCAAGAAGGGTCTCTTTAAATGTATAATAAGTCTATAGACTCAGAATAAATCCTAGAAGTCCTCAATGGGGACTTTGACCTAAAACATAGTGACCCAATCATTGCTTTAATAAGTCATAATAATAATAATAATAATTTTTTTCTTTATTCTTTTGACAAGTACATTACATAATGACTCAAGTACATTATTGAATACTGAACATAGTTACTTTTTCCAACATTCAACACTAGGGTTTTTGCAGTTTCATATTGAAAAGTACCAATATTATGTCTTGTAATCGTTAATTTTTTTCATTATATAAATATGTCCATAAGATTAAAAATCTAAGCATAGAAGAAGCTTACATCTCTAGCCCAACTTGATTCAAAGGACTTATACCATGGAATCTAGAAAAAATGGAAGCCATTGAAAGATAATGACCCTCCTTTAATAATAATGTCTCTAATTATTAGATTCTTACAAAAAAATCATGATGAATTAATTTCCATTATATGTTGCAAGGAATATTAATATCATTGGTGGGAAATATATTATTTCACAAGAACAAAAATATATTAATTTGGATGAATTTCAAATTTACTTAGGGATTGATGCTATATAATGGGTAGTGTTGTTCGTTAATGTGGTAGTCTCATCTTTAGATAATCCAACCAATGGTGTGTCATCGAAGATGTGGTGTTTCTTGTAACTTCATATTCTTAATGACATTAGTTGAGATTAGGTTCTTTTGGTTGTTCCCATCAACAATGAAATGTAACAATGTTTCCCTCAACCACATTTTTGAGTGGAAGAGGTGGTCACCTTCCTCCTCCTCCTTTAGTTCCTTTGGTTGGACTTTTTAGGTAGCAGTAATAATAATAGGTTCCATATCAATGATCTATTTTATTCTATCAATGGAATCTTGTGGCCCTAGAGCTAATTTAGAGTATGAGGATTTAATATTGACTAATAATGACCATTTCATGTGGAATTCATCATTTTTGTGCTAAGGACTCTTGTGATAGTCACACCAACTTCTTGTGCTCTTCTTTGAATTCTAATTCTTCTTCTTTGCATGTGAGTTTGATGGTTAAATTAAAGTTTATTATCTTTACTTTGGGATATGTTCTAATAGTTATTACTTTATTCACCCTTCTTGTAATTTTGTTGGTTTTGGGCCCAAATCCTTTCTTACCCTCCTACCAATATTTTTACACAATATTGATGGAATACATGTAAGAGGCTCCTAAAGAATAGATCTCCATATATTCCATTTCTAATAGAATATACCTATGTAGGCCATAATGATATTTTACGACTAAAGTGTCACTTTGAGTCTCTAGTTTTTATGTATGTATGCAAGACATTAGTGTACTCTAACATAATCCAATATTTGCCTCAACATAAGGTTGCCCATCTCATTTATCATTCTTCATAATTTCCAACAAGAAAATACTCCCCTTGAGTGCATTGATGCAATTTACCCCATGTGGTTTATGTGGAATGCAATTGAGAATAATCTTCTGCATGTTGCACATAATGTGTATCCCAACAATCTTTGACATTGGGAATGATCTTTAGGACTGCAAAAGTAATATTATCGCAATTTTTTAATAAGTAAAAAAGACTAAAATATATTAATTAATAATTATATCCCTTGGGAGGTAGCTCACTTAGCAAAGCATGTAAATGTGTTATGTAAAATATGATGAGGTCCTTGGTTCAATCCCCCTGATTAACCAATTTCGATGTGAGGGGTAGGTATGGTGCACCTAGTGGCTATAGTGGTAGTAGGAAAAATTGACCCTATGCCACATGAGTACAAGACTATCCCAATTTCCAATTCCACTAGTAAAAAAAATAAAAATAGGATAAGTATAAAGAGAATTAGAAAATAGAGGTTCCTTTTATGGACATTTCAAGATTTTCTTGGATTAAACCCATTTCCAAAATTTGATAAAGCTTGTTACAAAATGAGATGAATAGTGGTTCTTATTAACCATGTATATATAAGGGTAACCCTACAAGAAATGTTTTCTCGTAAGATGTTTATTTCCAACTAGTAGCCTCATATTATGCTTAGAAACTTCTTAGATGTTTGTATCCCACTCATTTGTTAATTCATCCCCTTGATTTGATTGTTGACTAGATGAAGGTAGGTCAATGTCCATGAGGTACATTAGCCATTATTTCATAATGATTTCTTACCTTTAATGTTTTATGCATCTAAGTGAGGATCATGGGTTGAAATTAGATAATGGATCATAATGCTTGGAAGTTTTACTTGTTTCCTTGTTTCACCATGGAGGTCATTATTTCCTCCTAGTTTTCTTAGGGCTTTTGTTTCACTATCTAGGAGGTGCATGAATAGAAGGAAATGATGAAAGTAGTGTTTTTATATCCTTCCATTCATACCACTTACCATTTGTCCTTGATCCATTGTAACTTCATTTTTTGGTTGGTGTTAGCCACTCATACCGGTTCCCTATTTGTATCATCCTATAAGAAAAGGTGCTTGGAAATTTCCTAGAGGTTAATGAAGCTACAATATGAAATAAAGTTAAAATCATATTCCAATTCTTAAATTCAAAAAAGTTTCAAGGGATTAATAATGATTAAAATCCAATTCAACTTTAAATCTACCCCCTCATGTAAGGCCATCACCCTAGTTGCATATTTATCACGCCTGTAAAAGTAAAAGAGACTTATGAAAACATCCCAACCATAATGAACAATGATATTCCTAATCTAAAAGTATCTTGAATGTAATTAATGAAAGATTTCTATGCAAGACAAATCAATAAAAGAAAAAGGATAAGTAAAGAGTGGAAAAAATAGTTCCGAGGAAAGGGTAACTCAAGTAGATGCAAGCATTGCCTCCATAAAGGTGATCATGGATAATGGTCTTGCATAACCTAGTATAATACTATGAAACTGCTGTAGTGGCTACAACACCCTCTAAATGTTTGGCTTGCATCTACAATTTGAGAGCCTTCCTTGCTTTTTCCTTAGATGGTTGCAAACACTCAAGCTCACCCCATGAGCTCTTGTGAAGTTTTTTCACCTTTTTACTTGTTTGACCATTGGTTGTCTTTCAACATGTTGATTTATTTGTCATGCTCATGATATAATTTTGGTGAGTTTGAAGGTTTTTCAATGTGTGTTTGGGTTTTCTTCACTATGTGAACACCTTTCATGCTCACATGTAAGCATTGTCGCGCAAGTGTCATCACGGTCGTCTGGAGGTCTATCACAAGTGTCACACTTGTTGCTCTCAACCCCAAGAAAATCTCACTGAGGGCATCTTTTGTCTTGTTGGTGGTCTATGTTGTCTTGTCATCAAGTATGTTAAGTGTATGATCAAAATGTCAGTTTGCACAAGTTCACTTGCTTTCGACACTTAGCCATTTTACTAAAAACCTTCCTGAATAGACAACCCTCTTCCACTAGATCTTGACTATGTTGCACTATGTAATCTCAGCCCTCAGTAACCTTGCTCTGCTTCCCAGAACTCCACAATGCTTGAGGTTGTCCTCTAGGCTAGCTACACTGTGCAATCCTGAAGGTGAGCAGTCTGTCTGCCTCCCAGAATTGTGCAAAAAATGCCTCCATGTCCAACTAAATTTCACATTTCTCAAGCACAACCATCAACCCTCCTTTCCTGTCGAAAGCCTACATTGCTCTGAGACATGGATCCACACTACTCCCCAAAACTGCACATACATGCCTAATTGGTTCTCTCTTTCCTTGCTCTGCAATGTTCCCAGAAATTGCTTAGAACTACCCAACTGACCTTGTTTCCTTGCTCTACCCTGCCTCTAGAAATTGCGTAGACATGTCTAGAAATTCCCTGCTGCCTGTCCTGTAGTGTTCCAAGAAATTGCACTATCATTCTCAGTAGGTCCCTCTGTAGCCCTATTGGCTTAGGGGGTCCTGAACCTGGTTCAGAGTTAGTTGTGCCAACCAACAAAACCATTCACTACTAGCCCTTTCGATAATAACCCGTGTAGCATAGGCTGTAGTCTCACCTGAAGTAGTATGGGGGGATGCTGGAACCAAGTTTTTGGACCCAGAGATCAATTTGATGTCTTTAAGTGCCCTAGATCTACCTTCACGCAGATCTATAAGCCCCTAGGGCTCAGTACTGTAACTCTACTAAGACTACCTTCAAGCCTTCACGAAGGTCCATGATCAGTCTTTGCGGACCCTTCATAGTCTATTTATCCACTCATGCGCATCAGAGAACTACTCTAAACTAGGTCTCACATAGATAAGATTGTGTTATTAATAAACTTTAGACAATTCATCAAAGTCTTCGTGGGATTACATAGACATTCTTGCAGACATCATCTAATAGTTATTCAATAGAATCACGTATCATCAGATCAATAATTCATAAACATATTATTTACCAGAAACATAAGTTATAAATAGAAGTAAACATCAATACACAATATTTCTCCATAAACGACTTCTTTATTGATTTCCAGTTCAAGACAATATTTAACCCCAAAAATGACCTAGGGGACCTCATCCCAATAGGCCCCCAACATAAAGATCATGACTTGCCCTCGAGTCACTTGGTTGGCAATGCAATCTTGATTGGAATATACCCCAACTCCACCTGCACTACAAAAACCTCGAAAGTGCTCTGTGTGGCTGCCTGCTTGACCTCTTCCACTAACTTCTTTGTAGTTGGTCCTTTTGTAGCTAGCTTCATCATCTGCTACCTTTTTCTGATTGCTTGCCTTTTTTCTGTTGTGTTGGTGTTGTGGTATGCTTCTTGGGGGAAGCACATATCTATACCGGCTTCATCTGTTTCTCATTTTCCATGGATTATTTCGGCCTTGGCGACCTTGGTGTCGTGGACACCATAGGCGTAGCTTCAACATTGGATATTTCAGGGCTTGGGGCATCAAATACTGCTGCTTCCGCACTCAAAGCCTTAGTGGGATTGGTGGCAGTCATCTTCTCCTTAAACAACTCACGGTCTTCAAGATACACATTTGTGTGGGTGAATAATTCCTCCCAAAACACTCGGCTCATTAATAGACAATAAATTTCAGAAAAAACTCCAAGTGTGCAAAGTGTTCTCTGTTGGACCAACACATGTAATTTATAGGCATTTTTTAATTCAAATTTGATTGTTCCCCCCAGATTTTGACCATTATTGCTAGTTTAGAGATCGATCTTCAAATATTTTGGCCTTAATTGTCGCCAACCCACTCCCCTTAACCGTCTTCTGGCTGTTAAATCATGAACAATGACTGCAACAATCATTTTTCTGCTATGCTATGCAGTACCTCCCTCCATAACACAACTTCCTTCGTGCAGCTTCATAGGTTGTAATGCATCATCTTTCATGCAGCCCGCTTGTTGTATAGTCCTTCGACCTTGGCAATGTAGTTTATAGTCCCGTGCTTCTTTACAACTACCTGGAGTACTAAGACTATCCTTCCACCATATAGTCATTGTGCAAGATCCCTTGTATAGAGCTTTAATAGGCTTCCATTCACTCTTCCTAGAAAAGGCTCTCCATTGAGCTTCGCAAGCTGAACTGTACCTCCATCTGTAATTTCTTTGATAATATATGGTCCTAGCCAATGCATATGAAATTTCCCTAGAAACTTAGTGAACTTACAATCGTATGACAATATCAGATCATTTACCTTGAACATGCAAAGCTTGATGAGTTGATCGTGCCATGATTTTTCACATTCCTTTTGTATTTGCTGATGGAATCTAGCCAAGAATCAGTCTTCTTCAAGCTCCATTAGCTATGCGAGCCATTCCTCGAGGGCTTTGCGATCTATCATACCTATCGGTACTACTATACATAGACTAGGCATGATATACTCCATTGGCATCACAAATTCTACACCATAGACCAACCTGAAAGGCGTTTGTCCTGTCAAATTCTTGCAAGTAGTCCTATATTCCCATAATACTGCAGGTACGTGCACATCCCAGTGATTTCATCAGTGCGTTCTCCAAAATATTGTTGAATGCTTCAACAATTCCATTGGCCTATGGGTGATACAATGTACTCTTCTGAAGGTGGCCCTGGAATTCTTTTGTCAACGCATTGATTGTTTCATTCAGAAAGTGGGTACCTTGGTCGCTCATCAATACTTTTGCACAACCAAACCGAGTTAAGACATACTTAAACAAAAACTTCACTGTTATAGCCCCTGTACAATCCTTCACCAGTTGTGCCTCTGCCCATCTGGTTAGATACTTCATCACGATGATGATGTAGCGCACATGTATTCTTTCCTAGAGGATCAATTTCACCCATTTTTCAAATGGCTGCAGTGATACTTGAGGTTGTAAGTGCAATTCATCCCTTCACGAGGTCTGCTCATTTTTTAACACGCATTGCATGCCTTACAATATGCTTTATAATCCTTATGCAATGTTGGCCACAATAAATTGCATGCAAAATATTCTGCACAGTCGCTTTTCATGCATAATGTCCTCCTGCAGCTCCTCCATGAGGTTTAGTGAGAATGCTATTTCTCTCAAAATTGGGCACATACCTTCATAATATCTCATCTGCACTCATTTTGTACAGATGTCCTGCAATTACTGAAAAGTTTGTCGCATGCACTACCAACTTCTTCTTTTGCTGACTTGTACACCCTTTCGGTGCCATCCCCGTAGTAAAAAAGTGAATAATATCTACAAAATGATTGTTCTCTACACGCACCGTGAAGAGCTGCGCATCTGGCAACCCTTCCTCCAAATTATTAGGCTCCTCCCCTATTTCTATCTGTGATAGATCATTAGGTCCTGCATTCAACCTTCTCAGCTTCACAATGACCTCAAAGTCATACTCCTGAAATAACAGTAACCATCGGCATATATTCCCCCCCAACACAGGCTTATTGACTAGGTATTTCAAGGCAGAATGATTCATGTAAATCTTGAAGTGTCCTCCCAACAAAAAGTTCCTAAACTTTTGTAGCACATACACCATGGCCAATCCTTTGCGCTCAATCATTGAGTAATTCTTCTCTACCTTTGATAATCTCCTACCTGTGAAGGCTATAGGGTAGTCCATTTCTCCCAAACTAGCCTTTGTTAATACTCCACCGAACGCAACGTAAGAGGCATCGACATGTACATGGAATTCCTTCTTCCAATCGGGGAAGACAAAGATTGGTGCAGTGACCATATTTTCTTTCAATACATCCAAATTGTGTTGACATACTTCATCCCAACAAAATGTGGCGTATTTCTCCAGAAAATTCTCCATATGCGCGGTAATCTGAGCGTATGCTTTGATAAATTTTATGTAATACCCTGTATGTCCCATCGTCAGGCGCAACTACTTAACGTTCCTCGAGGCCTCCAGATTCACTATCACCACAATATTGGCAGGGTCCATAATCAACACTTGCTTGCATACCACATGATCTAGCAGGATTCCAAAGGGAAGAAAAAATATGCATTTTTTTTTTTTTTTTTTTTTTTTTTTTTTTTTTTTTTTTTTTTTCAGATTTAACGTGATCTAGTATGTGCGACACATATCTAACATCAAGCGCAGGCTTGCTACATGGAGCATTACTAGTCTGAACACCATCCAGTAATCAAAGAACACCTCCAAGAACTTATGAATAAACTCCTTGAATGTTGCGCTGACTACACGAGAAAATATCACAGGTGCATTCTTGGGTCCAAACAACATTACAGTATATTGAAAACAACCCCATTCTGTCGTGAAGGTCATTTTGCTCCTATCCTCTGGTGCGATCTTGATCTGATGGTACCTCAAAAACCCATCAGTGAATGAGTAGGCCTCCTACCCTCCAACATTGTCTAACACCTCATCAGTAAATGGTGTCGGAAATGGATGGTGGACACAGGCATCATTGAGCTTCCTCAGATCTATGCAAATCCTTATCTCACCCTTCTACTTCTTCTCCTGAACCACCATTGGGCTCACCCAATCAAATTCTTCAACTCATTCTATGATGCCTCATTCCAACATCTTATCCAACTCCATGCGAACCTTTTTTCCTTGTACTTAGGATTCAGGCGATACAGCCTCTGCTTAATAGGCTTTGCGTCCGGATTCATAGTGATTTTTATAACACCCAAGTCTCCTATTATACACTTCAAGTCTGAAAAATTAGTGGGGAACATATCCTGATACTCACAGAGTAACTCGACAACCTTATCCATAGTAGTGTCATCCCAATAATCCCCAATTTTTGCAAAATTCGGTTCTGCTTCAGCCCCAATGTTCACTTGCTTGGTTTTCAATGACGCAGTGATGTCCAGGTTGTCTATTTGTGGGTCCTCGACTTCGCGATGCCCTGTGGTCTCCAGAATATTAATAATTATTGGATCTTCATCCTCCTCCTCAGCAGTCACATTATAACATTCCAATGCATGGTGCAGCTGGGTGCTACAATTTGGTTGGACCCATTCCAAAGGTTCTTGCGGTATTCTAAAGATCACTGCCTTAACCTCCTGCAGAGCCTCATCAATGCTCTCAAAATAATATTCAAAACTAAAGGTCATTAAGGATCCTTCCCTTAATATATCCCACTTCGTGGTGCCATGACAGAGCTCTGTCTCCAAATACCAGTTCATGAGGATTGTTTCTAAAGTATGGAAAAACAGGTATACCCACTTTGACTACGGTTCCGTTCCATATGTTTTAGTCCAATTCGCAAGGTGATCACGTGGAACATCCATCCCATCATATTTCTCTATCAATCAAAGGTTAGGTCAACCAAATTGTAACCTCGTCATTCTTCTATAATCCCGCCATCCATCAAAGCTATCCTTGTGTGTGCCCCACCATCGTGTGGGCATAGCTCATAGTGCTAGATCTAACACTTGGAAGTGGTGATGCTCAGGGACTTCGTGCTCAAATGCATCCAAAAACTTATCCACATCAGTTAAACCATCATAATAAGGTAAATTCCTTACCTCTAAAGAAACACAACACATTGATTTAGTTATCATGTTGCAACATAGTGTAGATTCTTCATGAATCTGATTTTTCCAATGCTCCAACTCTTCATCTAAATCAGAGGTGTAGGAACTCTCCCGGTCCCATGCAATCCATTCATTTGTTGTTTGATTGATCCAGTCTTGATCTCATGCTATTATTTTGTAGATATGATCTAAGTCATCCTCACTTTCTTCATAATCACGAACCAGTTCAATGTAGCGTGACCTTTCTACAGGGTCCAACAGCACTACAACTTAGAGAAATTTCCTTTCAAATGACATTGTCCTCTTCTTCAAGTTGATGAATTCATTCATGTCAATGGTCTAGTCAATTCCCAAGAGCACAGGGTATGGGTTACTATCATCAACTATCTCTATTCCTTCAAAATTAGCTAGCACACTCACACCTTCTATATCCATTGTTACTCCATGTAGTCGACCCATAGGGATGATCTTCTGCTCATTTGCCATCCTAAGCTAGATTAGAGACCACTGCAGTGTAGGTCTCTGCATTATTTCCCATATTTGTTTTGGCAAAACGTTCACATCAGAATCCAAATCCAAGATGACCTGGTCCATCTCATATTCTCCTATCTGTGTGGTGAGCCTCATCTCTTGCCCTATTCTTGCTTTATGTTTTCCAATTTTTCTAACTATGCGGTGTCCATCTGGGGCATTTTCTTTACCATCACATTTGTTTATTAACTATTGTAGGCCTTTCACATCTTTTCTATCACACAATAGTTTCATGTAGGTCTCCAAGAATGTGGTAAGCACAGAGGAATCAACCTCTATAGGCACGCTAGTTTCTTGCACTTTTTTTGGGCTTCCTTAGATGGAGGCCTCATCGAAGATTTTCTTGGCTTCCATAAAAGTTTCCTTAGTGTGAGAAAAATCAAACCCAACTTCTTTTTCTTGGGCCCTGCAAATCCATCCGTCCTCTTCAGGCTGTTTTCCCTTATCATCTCCAGTCATTATCCCGATTCTTAGTACTATGTTCATGCTCTCTCAACTCTCATCATCTGTAAGTTTTGTGTGGGTTGTTGAGGCTACACCTTTTTCTCATGCATCTTAACTATCAACACTAGGCATTCTTCTATAGTATGGTCAAACTGGCTACAGTATTGACATGACGGGTGTGTCTGATTCTGACACTCTCGCACATAGTGCCCAGGTGTTTCGTAGTTGTAATGAATAACTTGACCTTGGCCTCTGCTAGGCCCTCCTCCTCCTCGGCCTCATCCTCATCCTTGATATCCTCCATGCACTCCTCTAGTGCCCTGCTCCGGAGGCCAATTTTCTACCTGCATTTGGTAGGTAGGCGTTCTTTCCATCATCAGTTCATAACTACAACAATGGCACTCATCATGGCCCACTGATTTGCAGAAGTTACAAAACAAATGTTGTGGTGTCTAGATGAACTTTTGAAGCAAATGACAACTATCCATTGTTTGTTTTCCATCCACTTGACAAATAACGCACCATAGCGTGGCCCCCATGCTCGCTCCTGCTGGAGCTTTTGGTGTTGGGGGAATTGGTCCCCCTCCTATGATATAGTTCACAAATACAGGACATTGGTCTTTATCATTCCCCTGACTCTTACACTTCAGGCACCAGACTTCCTCATGCACCCCTGGCTTAGCCTCCTCATCTTTCTTAAAAATTTGCAATTCTAAGCATAGGCTCTGTAACTGAGAATGGATTTGTTGTACCCCCAAGGCTGCGTCCTGCATAGTTGTCGCATGCAACCTCATCGCAATTTCCAGGGATTATGCCTAAGTTCCTATCTTCTGCTGCGACAAAGAAATCCCTAGGTGGGGTGTACGCGAGGCTATACACCACTAACGATGCTGACCATATGTAAGATGCATGTTAGCTTTGAGGACCACACATTTCAACCTTTGATCTAACTCCCAAGCCATGTCATCAACCCTCATCGTGATCTCCTTAAATCCAACTATTGACTGAGAGTCAGACTTAGGCTTACTAAACTCTTTGTTTAAAGCAACCTTAGTCTCTGCTAGTGTTGCCACAGGGTGATTAAAACAATACTTAATATACCACATCAGTACGCGATCCTGCATAAAAGTAACTAACTACATCTTCTTTATATTGTCATTAGTAATCTACTGCGATGTCCACCAAAACTGATATGCATCTTCACTCCTTATAACTTTGAAAATTGGCAACTTCATTGTGTTCGACATGTTTAACGATGTGGTGGTGGTGAAGGTGTGGGTGAAGGTGTATGTGGTGGAGGTGGATATGGAGGTGGAGTGGATGGATGATGTGTCCACGAAAAACCTTGTTTTATCAGCTAAACAACACTCTGTGGTGAGGCCTATATCATTCCCTCATTGTCACTTGAAGGAAGTCCAATCAATAGGCTATATTCAGGACCTGATTTCTCTTGATCTCTAAAGAGTTTTCCACTTCGTGTAGCTCCAAACATCAAGGCAATGGAATAACTTGGTTTTCACACAAGAGCATCTTAATATAGGTATTTAAAGATCTCAGATACTTACGTCGCGAACCCTTGAAAAACCTCTTCTCTGCTTCACTATAGTTGAATGAGGTATCAAGTACAAATTCTGTATCAAATCCTCCTATAATTTGATCAAGCGATTGGGTGACAGCTTGCACGATTTGTCTTCATAGGCTTCTAAGCGTTGTACCAACTTTGGAGTCCACACTATTGGACCGTCAAGCTTCCACCTCCCTTGGACATTTGCCAACTTAGCTATCCACTCATATAATTTGATCAGGAAGGTGAAGAAATTTTTTCGTGTATTTCCATATACAAATATCTATCCAGCCACTACTCCTTTGATAGGCGGATTCCTATTCTCCTACACCACGAATTCATGATTCTTTATATCCAAACACTTCTCAATTTCCTTCTTGGTCAGATTCCAGTGATGCGACATCACATATCTCCTTCATGCAGATCCTGATCCCAACAATGGAACCATTTTTTGGGTTAGGGGGGCCTGACCCAGGTTCAGAGTTAGTTGCACCAAGCAACAAAATCCTACACTACTGGCCCTTTCGACAAAAACCCACATAGCACAGGCTGTAGTCTCACTTGAAGTAGTATGGGGGGATGTTGGAACCAAGTTTCCGCATCCAGATATTAGTGTGATGTATTTTACCTCCCTAGATCTACCTTCACGCAGATCTGTAAGCCCTTAGGGGTCAGTACTACAACTCTCCTAACTTCCTTCAGGCCTTCGCGAAGGTCCATGATCGGTCTTTGTGGACCCTTAACAATCTGTTTATCCACCCACGTGCATCAAAGAACTACTCTAGATTAGGGCTCACATATATAAGCTTGCGTTATTAATAAACTTTAGAAAATTCATCAATGTCTTCATAGAATTACATAAACATGCTTCCGGACATCATCTAACAATTATTCAATAGAATCTTGCATCATTAGATCAATAATTCATAAACATATTATTTACAAACAACATAAGTTATAAACAGTTGTAAACATTAATACACAATATTTCTCTAGAAACAATTGCGGACTCTACTTAATCCTCTTCGCACTCAGCTACAGAGCCTTTCTCTCCTATCTAACCCACTTCTCTGCACTAAGACTTCTCTCTACTAACCCATTACTATCTCAGATTATGCCATAGACCCTTTAAGACACACCTACTGAATAGATTTTTACATACAATCCCATGGTCCGCGGACCATGGGTAGATCTCAAAACTGACTCAAATTTTACATAAATAAAAACCTCTTTGACTCTTAACCATCTACGTGCTCCACATCAACAAATCGCGGAGACTTTACATCATTTACAATAATTACATCAAAAATTGGGTTTTTAACCCCAAATCTAACCCAGGGGATCTCATCCCAACAAGCCCTGCTCTGTCTTCCATTTGGAAACTACACAAAACTGCCCAACAGTCCTTATGTAGCCTTGCTCTGTATTCCCTCTGAAAACTGCGCAAAGGTGTCCCCCCTTAGGGTCCCACCTTGCAGATGACACTGGTGATTTTCACTTCGCAATTTTGTCTCCAAGTGATCTCTACACAATTTTTCTCGATAATGCAGGTTATCCTCCTAGAATTCCTCATTCTAGCCTAAGTTGTGCTTTGTACTATCTCAGTGAGTTTTCCTCCCTCCCTGTCACCTGGAACATGAGAACAATGCAACATGCTAGACTATGAGGTTTCAGATTTGATGTTGTCTCGTCATGAGTGAATTGCAGGAACATGTACACTGGTAGATCATGGCGAGATGATGAACGGGATGAAGAGGGAGCACACATGCTAGAAGTCTTACTTGCAACTAGACGCATGTACCAAGCATATCAAGAAAAAAGCAAAAGGAACACATGCATTGAACCATAAAGAAAGACCAAGGCCATCGAAGACCCCAGAGCACTATGCCATGCAGACGAGAAGAGAGAGCACACCAATATTACATCCATCATTCAACAGTGCATTAGCTTGACATGGAAACCATAGTTAGCATGTACATGTTAGCAGTGTCATGTTGAGTTATGTCATGAGCTGTCTCGACCACATCACCATTATGGACCATGTCCTTTGTAACTGAATGTAATGTAAAGTGAAGTCCAATGGACACACAAAAGAAGTTGAAGGGTCATGTTAGTTGAAAGATCATGGGAATTTGAAAATTCACGAGGGTAGTCCAAGAGTCATAAGGGTCAAGCATCACCCTTGGCTATATATACCCCTCCCATTGTATGAGAAAGAAATTTTCACCTTGGCTCCTCCTACATAGCCTTGAGAGTCTGTAGTATATTCTTTGAAGAGTGAGGAGTGGCTCTAATGACCCACTACTAGGACTAGTGATATATGGTATAAGAATGTTCCTTGGGATGTTTTCTGAATTCAGAAGCCTGTTCAGGCCAACACGTTTTCACACATGTTTTTTAGATGTTTGTAATAATACTCTTTAAACATTTGTAATGCATGTTTTCTTAACCTATACTAAGATAGTTGAACTACTTTGGTTATGTTAGTACTTACATTGTTGAAGATGTGTTGTTTTCTTGGTTATAACGACCATCACCTCCGTGTGGACTACTTCGCTGGATGGTGTATGTCTTTTCCCTTGCACTTTCATTTTAACAACTTCCACATCTACTGTGGAGTACTCTGCTTGACACTGGTCAGACCCTTGTTGGTTCGCATGTGTCTCTCCCTGGGTGGTACTACTACCTCTCATCTAGAGGCTCACTTTTACTCTTTCCCTTTATAGTAAGAGAACCCAGAAACAAGTTACATTATGCACTCACCAGACATACTCACCTTGCTTTTTGAAGATACAAACATAACAATCTCATGTGTTGAACAACAAGAGCTAAGGAAAACCTCTTAAGATAATGGAAACCAGGCCATCGTACCGGGTGGAACTCCTACACCAAATAGTGTGAGGTCTAGTTGGGACTTCATACTAGGGAGATCCCCTGAACGTTGGTAGGTCCAACGCTGTCAACATTTCTAGCGCTAGAAGGAGGGCTGCCAAAATTTTATGGCTGAATGTCCTACCAACCCCACTTATCTATCATTTGGTCAAGGTAGTAACACAAACTCCCTCTCCTCTACGCGTAACTTTGAATTTGGTTATTCCTCACCTCCTAGACCCGAATAAGAAATTTCGTATCATTACATTCATGCTGTCTGTCCCATTACCCATAAATTTTCTAAATCTATTGGACTGATTCAAGGAGTGCACACTCTTCCCTATTTGCAGAAGAAGCAAAATACTACTCCCACAAGAGTGGTAGACTCATCTGCGAAAGAAGCAATCCTTGTAACTCTTAAAGACCTGACAAAAGCTGTTGAAAATGAAGAAGAACCTTGAGTATTACAAGAATAAGAAGAAGAATATAACCTCTTACTCTAGGGCTCAGGTTTCGACAGAGGAGGTGGAGGGAAGGAAACGGAGAAGGCAGAGGTGGAGGTGGAGACGAACCAACAGATTCAGAGGTAGAACCATTAGATTCAGAAGAAGAGGAGGAGGATGAAGATGAGGAAAATATGGTTGGCCAAAGTTTGGAATGGATGACTCAGGGCCCATTGGCACTCCCAGCTGTCTTACATAAGATTCCAATGCATGTAGAGAAGTTTTTAACAAAGTATGACCCTGACAAGACAATGAAGGCGGAAGATCATCTAGACATGTTCTACCTACATCTGCAGACACTCAAGGTACATTATGAAGGTGTTGCATGTAGATTTTTTCCATGTACCTTGGATGGTAGAGTAGCTGTATGGTACCACAAACTTCCTGTGAACTCCATTCAGAACTAGGGGGTGTTCAAGAGATTTTTCCTTGAGAAGTTTGCTGAAGACAAAACTGCCACCATGTTTCTAAAAGAGTTGGGTAGTCTCAAGATGGAGCAGAAAGAAAAAGTCAAATATTTTAACCAGAGGCTTAACCATATCTTGAAGAAATTCACAACATAAACCAAACCTCAGGACTCCATCACTATTTAATACTACATGTCTGCATTGCTGACCAACATTGTGTAGTTCGTCAAGCGAGCTGCAAAACCAACACTATTGGAAAATTGCTAAGAGGAAATTGTTGTGGAAAAGCTATTGGAGTCATTGTAGCTGACGAATCAACTAAGGACTCTAAAGACATGGGTAGGAGGTTTCAAAATACTATGAGTAAGGAAAAGGAAAAATAAGCTAGTCAAATTGAGAGCCTTACTCGTCTCATCAAGTCGTTGAAAACCGAAGTTTTCCGAACTCAAACAACGGACGAGCGAGATGACTGTGAACAATAGACCTCCCAGGTTTGTGTAGAAGAAGAACACAACTTTAGGCATCAATAATAACCACGCAACCAAATCTGCATAGAGCTTTGACCTTGTGCTCAACCTAGATGTGATTGTGACAAATAATTACTACAAGTTCCATAGAGAACGACATTCATAAAATACTTGCCTAAGATGGAACCAAGGAATGAGCGTTTGGCTACATAGTTGACTGATCAATTCTCAGCCAGTGAGAAAGATCAGCCTAAGGATGAAGACAAAGAAGAATATATTGCATCTGATGAAGCTCCAAGTGTTGGGCATGTAATCAACATGTATCAATGCGCTCGCATTGCCCAACAGATGACCACCGAGAAGGAGCCTACGAGCGAGCATCCGTCCCCAAAGAAAAACAATCAATACAACTTGAGAATTCAAGGGGGGCCCACTATGTTTGAGATACTAAAAGAAAATTTAAGATGACATTTGCTCAGATTAGTTGATAAGCCGATCATCTCAACATAGGAAACTCAAAGCAAGTCTGAGAAGATAGCTACAACAAAAGGTACATTCGTGAGTAGCAAAGACAAGAGCAGCCCACTAGACAACACAAACACAACCTATCCTCGAACATCTCGGTGAGTCTTCCCACTTTGAACTATAACATTGTTGAAAACATGAAAAATTCTTGAGAAAACATATCTTTGTATGAGTTAACGAAGATCACAGGTCAACGAGATATTCTTTTCCGCACACAGGGGAAAACCTCCACATACAATTTTTCCTCTTCCAGCAAGGGACTAAGCAAGTCTCCGACTCACTCGCATCCATTCTCAACACGCTTCGCATGGAGGAAGTGAACTCGCTCTTCCCACCATTTTTTTTTTCATTCAAAATATTTAACTTCAATGTCCACAACTGTTTGGTTAATTATGGCGCGTCAGGCAATTCCATTCCACTCTCCATTTCTAAGAGGATAAATGCTCAATGGACTAGCACAACTACACATATCATCCAACTTGACAGAACATGTGTTCCGACCACTGGTGAACTCTGGGATGTAATCATCCGGTTATCGTCTGATAGACGAGTTCATCAATTCTTGTGATTGTGGACATCCCAAAAGAATATGGCTTACTTCTTAGTAGAGACTGGTCCAACAAGAAATAGGCTACTTTGCTACGGACTTGTCACACTTATGGCTTCCACACAAGGGAAGAAACAACTAGATCCGGGTGTTGTCAAAAAGCTACATGAAACATAACGTTACTGGCTTGAATGGTGAAAATGAACCATTGGCTTTCACATATCTCATGTTCAGAAATTACTTTCTGGAAACACAACAAGGGTGTTATCTCACACAACCAACTCCCACCCCACCAGACACATAGTTGGGTCTCCTTCCTTTCCCAACTGGTGAAAATGAAAAATGTGCAGTAGATTGTAACAATAACAATAGTAGAGATAGTAGCTAGTGTGGCAAGCGATCCTTGTACATATAATATGTGGACCTTATACTTTGACGGATCAAAGACATAGGAGGGCTCTGGAGTTGGTTGTGTTTTGACAGACCCATTGCAAAGGAAACATTTAGTCTCAAGCTGCATGGATTTCGAATGCACAAGCAACACTGCCGAGTATGAAGCACTCATTTTGGGCTTACAGAAAGCCATTAGCCTCAACGTTGTTGTGCTTAAAGTGGTAGGTGATTCAGATATTGTGGTGCGTCAGGTACGTAACACTATACACTGTGTGTCACCCTATCTTAATTGTTATCAACAAGAGCTATGACGACTTAACTCTAACTTCCAAGCTTTCAATATTATTTTACCAAGAATGCGTAATGTAGCTGCAAATTCTTTGCAAAATGGAGCTCCTAGGATGACACTACTAAGGGATATATTTTTTGTTGAAATTTTGTATAAGCCATCTATACCTAATAACATCACTAATTTATGTGTTTTTGATGATGATCAACATATACTACATTTCATGGCTAACACAAACATCTTTAAGGATGAATCAATAGATGAATATGAGCATGCACATTCTCTACAGAGCACAACTAATGATAGTAAAGGAAACCTCATCCCCAAGGGTGTGTCATCACTCGAAAAGCTATACGACTTGGGGAACCATTTTTAAGGGCTCGTGAATGCCAAAACCCATAGTTTCACAATGTTATACAAAATAATCAACTTGGGAACATACAAAGATCCAAAGTTCGTGATTCTTGGTACACGTTTCATAGTTGAAGGGAAGCAAGCTTTTGTCTGCTTGTTCAAACAATACTATGATGTGTTCACATGGACGTATGATGAATTGAAAACATACGACACACGAATAATCTAGTACGTCATTCCAATCAAAGAAGGGGCCAAGAATTTTCAACAAAAGCTAAGGAAAGTGCATCCATCACGAGCCTCTCATGCATAAACAATTGACTAATCTACTGGATGCTTGGATCATTTACAAGGTTCATCATTCCATGCGGGTTTCAAATCTAGTCCTTGTAAGAAAGAAGTCCAGAGAAATCTGCCTGTGTGTTGATTTCCGAAACTTAACTGTGCCTTGGGGAAAGATAAATACCCAATGATATCTATGGAGCACATATTACAGACAATATCTAGAGCATAGATGTTATCTTTACTAGACAATTTCTCATGGTACAATCAGGTTCAGGTAGCAGAATCTGACAGATTGAAGACAACATTCTGTACCAAGTTGGGTATGTTCGGTTACCATAGAATTCTTCTTGGGTTGGTAAACGCAAGCGCTACATTTCAGCGTGAAATGGACATCAATTTCTATGGGCTCATCAGATAGAGCGTAATGGTCTACCTTGATGATGTGCCAGTCTTCTCTAGACAACGGTAAGACCACCTGCACCATCTTAAGAAATATTTGAGCAATGTTGGAAGTACGGGATATCCTTGAATCATAAGAAGAGTGTCTTCGCAATGTCTGAGGGTAAACCTCTTGGGCATATCATTTCCAAGAGTTGGATCAAGGTAGATCGAGACATATTTCTGACCATCACGCAGATTCCTTATCCCGTGAACAAGAAATCTATGCAGTCCTTTCTAGGAAGATCAACTTCCTCAGAAAATTCATCTCTGATTATGCACATATTGTCAAACCCATTTAAGAGATGACCAAGAAGGACACAATATACAATTGGGGAAAAAAGGAAAAGGAAGTGGTTTTCCAGATTAAGCAAGTTATAACATTTTCCTGCATTGTACTACCCAAATTTCAACAAAGGTTTCTTTCTCTACACATTTTCTTCTGACACTTCACTTGCTGCTATTCTCACTCAAAAAGATGAGATGAACAATGAATGATCCATCTCTTTCATGAGAACAAGCTTGCAATAAAGTTAAATAAAATATTCCTCCATGTTCAAACAAGCATACACAGTGTATAGGGAGGTTAAGCACTTCAGACCCTAGCTCTTGAGAAATCATTGCATTGTCTTTGTGTTGCACCCAACAGTGTGATCACTGCTTGTTTAGCAAGAGTTGGGTGAAAGAAGGGAGAAATGAATGACAGGATTGAAAGAATATGATCTTGAAATTGTTGGCTTAGTGGGGCCTGACCCAGGTTTAGAAGTGATTTAACCAAGAAAATCCTGGTACCATTGGCCGTTTCGGCAACAGTCTGCGGAGTGCAGACTGAGGTCTCACCCAAAGTAGTATGGGAGGGTGCTGGAAATAGGTTTCCACATCCTAGCGATGTCTGATATGAGGTGATTGGAACACGGTCCAACCTTCACACTTACTACGCTACGCGCACCTACAGGCACCCCATGCCCTATGATACTATCTTCACGCAGGTCTAGTCACAACGCGACCCGTGTTATTTGCCCAAGTCTTTCTTAATTAGTCTTTGTTAGATGATTACTTAGATTAAATTCACATATAGGCATTCATATGATATTCATCAAGTGCGTGCAGTAAATAAACAGAGTAAAAGTAATGCATAACCTCAAAAGACAGATTCAAGAACATATGCATAGAGTAAACTTCTCTTTATTAACTTTTAATTGCAAGTACATACCCGACTCTGCCCTGCGCACTCATTTGTAGGGGTCCACGCACTCAGGTGCGAACTCTACTAGGCCTCTGCGCACTTAACTGCAGAGCCTCTTCCTACTACTACGACCCAGTACACTTCAGATTCCACTCTATGCTCTAACCATGCCTTCACATCTCTTTTTCATCTACTAATCTATCTTTACACTTAGAGCCTCGCTCTATTTACACAATCCCATGGTCCGCGGACCATGGGTAAGCTGACACAACTTTACATTAATTTATAATATTTTATGGTGGACAATGCTATGAATCATCCTAGACCTCGTGCTCTGCGCCCAGAATTCGTGGAGTCTTACAATACAATTGACCAAAACTTGGGCTTTGAGGCCCAAAACATGTTGTAGGGGATCCCATGCCTAATAGGCCCCCAACACAATCATCGTGACTCTTCTCGAGTCACTCTGCTTGTGCGGTGATCCTGCCACAGAGCCCCTCCAACTGTGCCTGTGCTGCGCGAAGGTCTGCAGTGCATTGTTTTTCCATCTGCTGGATCTGCTCCATTTCTGCTTCTGAATCATTTGCATTTGACTCGAGTCTCTTCTTTGGTACCAAATTATAATGCTTGTTTTTACAGTCCCGCACCCCAGTCTGGCTCCTCGAGTTGTGAAGACTGGGCTTTGGTCAGTTAGTCAGATAGTCGGCCTACCCGTGTAGGGCTTTAGGCGACTGCGGTTTACTTTTCCTGGGAAGGGTTCTCCATTAAGTTTGACTAGCTGGATCGCAACTCTGTCTGTGACCTCTTTTACCACATATGGTCCCAACCAGTGCATTCTAAATTTTTCAAGAAATCTTTCGAACTTGCTATCATACAGCAGCACTAAATCGTTTACCTTGAAGGTGTGCAACTTGATATGGTGGTCATGCCAGGCTTTCTAATGCTGCTTTTGTACCTCCTGGTGAAATCTAGCTAGAAATCGTTCTTCCTTGAGTGCTTCTAATTTTGTGAGCCTTTCTTCTAGAGCTTTGTGGTTCGTCATGCCTATGAGCACTACTATTCGCAGACTAGGTACGACGTATTCCATCGAAATGACTGCTTCTATACCATAGACCAATCAGAATGGTGTCTGTCCCGTCAATTTCTTGCACGCTGTCCTATACACCCATAACATAGCAGGTACGTGTAGGTCCTAGTCGTCCCGCTATGTGTTACATATTTTGGTTAATGTAGTCTCTAGTATTTTATTGAATGCTTCTAATATTTCATTAGCCCGTGGATGGTATCGTGTACTTTTTTGGTGATAAACCTGGAACTCTTCTGTGAGCGTGCTGATAGTTTCATTCAAGAAATGTGTTCCGTGATCGCTCATTAATATTTTTGGGTAGCCAAATTGTGTCAAGATGTTTTCGAACAAAATTTTTGCAGTCGTGGTAGTTGTGCAGTCTTTGACCGTTTGTGTTTTCGCCCATCATGTCAGGTACTTTGTTGTGGTGATGATGTAGCACGCACCCATCTTTCCCTGAGGTTTGGTTGGGCCCACAAAATAAATTGCCCATTTCTCAAATGGTTGCAGTGTCATTTGGGGATTTAGCAGCATCTTGTCCCTTCGTGATGGTTTTCCCTTCCTTTGACATATATCACAAGCCTTAGAATGCACTTTCGAATCTTGGTGCAGGGTCAGCCACCATAACCCTGCACGAAGAATATTTTGTGTGGCTGCGCATCCTGCATAGTGTCCTCCTACAACACCCATATGTGCTTTTGTGAGGATCTGACCTCATTCAAATTCAGGTACATATCTTGGCAATATCTCATCGTTTCCCATCTTGTAGAGGTGCCCCACAATGACAGAAAAGTCTGTTGCGCACACCACCAATTCCTTCTTCTGTTGGATTGAGTACTCCTTTGGTGTAGTCCTTGTTGTTAGAAAATGGATCCTGGCTTGATTATGACCTCAAAATCATATTCTTGAAATAGTAAGAGCCATATGCATATGCACTCCCCCCAACACAGGCTTGTTCACCAAGTATTTCAACATAGAATGGTCGGTATACATCTTGAAATGTCCTCCAAGTAAATAGTGTCAGTATTTCTAGAGCGCGTACACCATTGCCAACCCCTTGTGTTCGATGGTAGAGTAGTTCTTTTCTGCCTTGGACAATCTTTGACTCGCAAACGCAATTGGGTGATCCACATCCTCTGTGCTGTCTTGTGTGAGTATAGCACCCAACGTGGTACACGAGGCATCAACATGTACATGAAATTCCACATCCCATTTCAGGAAGACCAAAATTGACGTGGAGGCCATTTTCCCCTTCAGGACATCCAAAATCTTCATGCAATCATCATTCCAGCAATATGTTACATCTTTTTTCAATATATTTTCCATTGGCACGGTTATTTATGCATAACTCTTAATAAACTTCCTATAGTAGCCATCGTGCCTCAAAGTAGCATGTAATTTTTTTGACACTGCGCAGTGCTTCCAGATTCAAAATAACAACAATCTTCGTGGGGTCCACCATCAGGCCTTGTTTGCAGACCACATGGCCTAATAGGTTTCCAAAGGGAATGGGGAAGGTGCACCTTTTAAGGTTCAGTGCAATCCGGTGTCAGTGGCAAGTATCCAACATCAAACGTAAGCTCGCTACATGGTGCTTAACTAATCCAAAGACAGTCCAATCATCCAGATGGACCTCCAAGAACTTGTGGATGTATTCTTTGAACACTGCCACCACTATGCACGAAAATATCGTTGGTGTGTTCTTTAGTTTAGAGGGCATAATGACGTACTAAAAGTAGCCCCATTCTATTGCAAAGGTCGTCTTTCTCCTATCTTCTGGTGCAATTTAATCTGATGGTATCTCGAGAACCCATCCACGAATGAGTATGCTTCTTGGTCGCCAACATTCTCTATTACCTCATCTGTGAATGGTGTTGGGAATGGATCGTGTACATAGGCATCGCTCAACTTCCTTAGGTCTACGCATATTCTGATTTCAATCTTCTGTTTTTTCTCCTGCACTACCATAGGACTCACCCAATCAAATTCTTCCACTGGTTCAATAATTCTGGCTACGAGCATTTTGTCTAATTCATCGCAGACCTTTTCTTTATACTTTGGGTTCAAGCGGTAAGGCCGCTACTTAGCTGGCTTTGCGTCTAGTTTCAGAGTGATCTTCATCATCCCTAAGTCGCCAATGATCCCTTTTAAGTCTATGATTTTGGTCAGGAACAAGTCTTCGTATTCGTGGAGTAACTCAGCAACCTTATCTACCGTAGTATTGTCCCAATAGTCCCCAAGCGTTGCATACTTTGGCTCCGCTTCTATGCCAATGTTTACCTGCCTTGTTTTTAGTGGCACAGTGATGTTGGGGTCTTTAAATGGTGGTTTGCAAACCTCACGTGCACCTTTTGTTTCTGCAATGTTAATGTTATGTGGGTCCTCATCATCTTCCTCGACATTCACGTTATAACACTCCAATGCGCTACTTAATTGCATCACCCATTCTGGCTGAAGCACTTCCACTGGCTCCTGTGGTATTTAAAGATAGCAACTTTCACCTCTTGTAGCGCATCATCCACAGTATCTGACTAACGATCCTCAAATGTGAATGTTAACAAGAAAGCCTCACGCAACACATCCCACTCGCTTGTACCATGGTGGAGTTCTGTCTCCGTATACCAATTCATGGGTATGATGTCCATGGTATGGTAGAATAGGTGCACTCATTCAGGTTGTGGTTCTTCCCCGTAGACCTTGGTCCTTTTGCGAGGTGCGTGCGTGGGTCATCTCATCCATCGTATTTGTCTTCTAACCATAGTTGCAGTTTCCCAAATCGTAGGCGCATCATCCTTCTGCATCTGTGCTAGTCCTCAAAATTTCCTTGATCTGTACCCCACCATTATGCGGGTGTTGCGTGTAGTGCCCATTTCAACGAATCAAATTTTTGCTGTTCTAGTACTGCACTTTCAAACTTGCTCAGGAATTCATCCATCGTTGTCAATCCATCATATGTCGGAAATTCTCTTGCCTCTGTTGTCATGTGACACAGTGATCTAACCATCATGTTGCAATTTAGTTTCGTTACTTCGTGTAACCGATTCTTCCATCACTCTATCTCTTCGTCTAAATCCGAAGTGCAGGAGCTTTTGCACTCCCACGAGATCCTCCCATATGCATTCAGATTCACCCAATCCTGGTTGCGTGTAGTTATCTTGTAAATACAATCAAGATCATCATCGCTATCATTGTCGCGCACTGGTTCAGTGTAGTGCGCTACTTTGGCTGGGTCCAGTGGGACTACTACGCATAGTGACTTTTTATCAAAGATCATTTTGCACTTCTTCAAGTTGATGACTCCATTCATATTGGTGGCCTAGTCTATTCCTAACAACGTGAGATAGGAATTTCTGTCATCGACAATCTCTATTACTTTAAATATTGCTGCATGCTCGCGCCTTCAATATCAACTATTACACCTTGCAATCTTCCCTTGTATTGGTTCGTCATTTGTAATTGAATAGGGGACCATTGCAACATCGGCTTGCCCATGCATTCCCATGTTTTCTTTGGTAATACATTCGCTTCTGAACCCAGATATAAGATTACCTGATCCATTTCATACTTACCAATTTGTGTAGTCAACCTCATTTCCCTTCCAATGCTCAATGCATGCTTCCCCAATTTCCAGGTGACGCATGGTTCCCTTGACCCCGCGCACCTGGTGATCAGTTCTTGTAGTCCTTTAATCACCTTGTTGTCGTGCAGGAGTTTCATGCATGTCTATAGAAAGGTAGTGAGCAATAAAGGATCCATTCCTGGATCTGGTTGATCCTTACTCCCTAAAGTGGAGGCCTCTATGAAGCTCTTCTTAGCTTCCATGAATGTCTCCTTTGTGCATTCTAAGTCAAACTCGGGTTCCTTCACAGGAGCGTTGCGAAACCATGTACTTTCCTCTAGCTATTTCCCCGTATCTTCTCCCGTGGCTATACTGCTTTTGAGCATCATGTTTACATTCGGGTCTTCTTCGCATGCCTCAGACCTCATCATTTGTATATTCAGAGTGGGGGGAGGCTGGAATACCCCTTTTTTCGTGCATCTTTGTGATCAACGTAGGATAGTCTATTGTTTCATGATCAAACTAAGCACAATATGAACATGATATCCTCGTCATTGGTACAGTCATAGGCATAGTGCCCTGGTCCTCCGTAATTGTAACAAATTAACTGTCCGTGGCCCCTTCCTGGTCCCATTCCACCTCGTCCTCGACCTTGCCCTTGGAATCTAGCGCGCGCCATCCCCACATTTGGGTCATGGGCTTGCATTTCAGTCTGCATCCTATAGGTTGGGGTTCGATCCATCATTAGCTCATAACTGTGGCAAGTGCACTCATCGTGGCTTACTGACCTACAAAAATTACAAAACAATTGATGAGGTGTATGTGTATACTTCTACAACAAATGACAATTATCCATCATGTGTTTCCCTCTTATCTGAAAGATCACACACCATAAAGCGGGTGTTACACTCGGCCCTGCCTGTGCCTCTGGTCTCAATAGCATTGGCCCTCCTCCTACCAAGTAGTTCGAAAATATTGGATAGTGATCCTTGTCATGGCCCTGGCCTTTTCATTTTATGCACCATACTTCCTTGCATGCCTCTGGCCGCGGTGCCCTATCCTGCTTCAAGCTTTGCATTTCCAAACACAGATTCTGTAGTTTTGCGTGGATTTGTTGAACTCCCAACCGAGGGTCTTGTATCGGGGTCTCATGTAACCTCATTGCCATTTCCAATTCTTTGGCCTGGGTGGAAAGTTTCTATTGTGATAGCACCATCCTCAAGTGTGGTGCCAAAGATGCTACAAACCATGCATGATGTTGTCCATCTATCAATGTCATATTGGCTTCATGGATCGTACTCTTCAGCCATTGATCTAGATCCCAGGGAGTCTCATCCAGGAGCATCGCGATTTCTTTAAACCCAATGATTGATTGTGTTTCGAACTTTGGCCTGCTAAATTCCCTGTTCAACGCATTCTGGATCTCTACTATCGCCGCATTTGGGTGGTCGTTAGAGTGCTTGATATGCCATGTTAATGTGCAATCCTGCATCGTGCTCACCAATGTAGCCTTCTTAATATTGTTGTCTGTAACACCTTGGGCTTCCCATACTGCTCTTACAATGAACTAGAATTGGTCCGGATCTTCATTCCCTACTCCTCTGAATACTGATAGTTTGATTGCACTCGCCAAACTGAACTATGGAGGTGGTGGAGGTGGAGTGGGTGGCGATGGAGGTGAGGGAGGTGAAGCGAGTGGCAATGTGGGTGGAAGTGGTAACTGTGGAAGGCTCTACCTTATCAAACTGACAGCGCTTCTCTCTCGCGAGGGTGAAATTAAGGGACTATTTTCTAATTCTTCGCTGCTTTTGTAGATCTTTTCGCTCCGTGTAATCCCAAACATTAATGTATTTGCATGACCCTTTTTTCCCAAAATAGCATCTTAATCCAAGTATTCAAAGAATTAATATAATTACCTTGCAGTCCTTTAAGAAAGTGTCATTCTGCTTCGCTGTAGCTCACGGTCGTGTCTACTACAAACTCAGTGATAAATCCCCGTATTATCTGGTCAAGCCAACGGTTCCCAGCCCACGCGATCTTATCTTCTGATGCTTCTAGTCTACACACCAATTCTAGAGTCCACACTATTGGTTTGAAGAGCCTACACCTTCCCTGGCTATCGGCTAACTTTGTGATCCACTCATATAGCTCCAATGGAAAATATACAAAGAAAATCTCATGGATTTTAGTGTACAAGTAGCGATCCAACCACTGTTCCTTAGATACTCAGGGATTTCTGTTTTCTTGCGCCGCGAACTCGTGAATAATCTTATCCAACCACTCTTCAATTTCCTTCTTTTTTGGGTTCCAGTGGCACGACATCATACGTCCCTTATGCAGATACCGATCCCGAGAATGGAACCCTTTTTTGGCTTAGTGGGGCTTGACCTAGGTTCAGAAGTGATTTAGCCAAGAAAATATCGGTACTACTAGCCCTTTCGGCAACAGTGTACAGAGCCCGGACTGAGGTCTCACCTGAAGTAGTATGGGAGGGTGCTGGAACCAAGTTTTCACACCCTGGGGATTTCTGATATGAGGTGATTGGAATGCGGTCCAACGTTCGCACTTACTGCGCTATGCGCACCTACGGGCACCCCGCACCTTGTGATACTGTCTTTGCGCAAGTCTAGCCATAGTGAGACCCGTGTTATTTACCCAAGTCTTCCCTAATTGGTCTCTATTAGCTGATTACTTAGATTAAATTCACATATAGGGATTCATACACTTATTCATCAAGTGATCGCAGTAAATAAAGAGAGCGAAAGTAATGCATAACCTCAAAAGACAAATTCAAGAATAGATGCACGGAGTAAACTTATCTTTATTAACTTTCAATTCCAAGTACAGAATCGACTCTGCCCTACGCACTTAGTTGTAGGGGTTTGCGCACTCAGCTACAGACTCTACTAGGCCTCTGCACACTTAGCTGCAGAGCCTCTTCCTACTACTGCGACCTAGTACACTTCAGATTCCACTCTATGCTCTAACCATGCCTTCACATCTCTTTTTCATCTACTAAGATATATTTACACAAAATCTCGCTCTATTTATACAATCCCATGGTCCGCGGACCATGGGTAGGCCGACACAACTTTACATTAATTTATAATATTTTAGGGCGGACAACCCTATGACTCATCCTAGACCTTGCGCTCCGTGCCTGCAATTCGCGGAGTCTTATAATACAATTGACCAAAACTTGGGCTTTGAGCCCCAAAACATGCTGTGGGGGATCCCATGCCCAACAAACATCAAGGAAGTTCACACCATAAAGGGTCATGGTCTTTACAGATTAGTAGTTGAAGTAGTACGTGTGCAAGAGGAAGAATAAGAGCTCACCGGTTGGGAGCAAGAAATTGAAATGTATGATGTTGAGCGAGCCCCCACCCTCCACTTCACACGTAAACTCTTGGTATGTAGACATGCACCATGGCACCATGCCCTCTCACTTATCTATGCGGCAGAAGAGGGAACTCCCATTGAAAGAACTATATTACCAGTTGGTGCATGGAGTGCTTTATAGAAATCAACATAATGGCATTTTTCTTAGGTGCCTGGATGCACAAAATTTAGAAAGGGTGTTACATGATCTCCATGACGGACCAGCCGGGGGTGACTTCACAGGCAACACAATAATACACATGGTCGTGCAGGATGATTTATATTGGCTTACATTTTTCAAAGATGCACATACCTATGTCGCAAGTGTCTGTTTATCAGAGATGTGTCAACAACAAACGAAGTTCAACAACCATGCTGCAACCTATTGTGGTGCGCAAACCATTCTAATAGTGGGGCTCAGACATCATTGGGGAGATTTTCCCACATTCATCAAAGCAACACCGATACATATTAACTTCTATAGGTTACTTCACGCAATGGACAAAATCAGTTCCGCTGATACAAGTGAATGACCAGGAAGTTATCAGCTTCCTAAGACAACATCATCTCAGGGTTTCGCATTCATGTATCACTTGTTTTTGAAAATGCAACATACTTTTATTCATTAAATATTTATGAATTTGCACTGAAAAATGGTATTGTGTTAAAGCATTCTACTAACTACTACCTACAGGGAAATGGTATTTCCGAGTCCACAAACAAAAATCTTATTTGCATCATAAAAAAGACCATTTACTCTTAACAACAAAACTGACATTCCACTCTAGTGAATTCTCTATGGGCTGACCGATGTACACCCAAAACCTCCTAAATACCTTGCCCTACTTTCTGGAATATGGAAAAGAAGCCATCCTCCTATCGAATATCTACTTTCCTACTCTCTAGTTGTTCCAAGAATCCCAAGGCAAGGTGTGTCTATTAGTTCAATGTAGGACAGACACATTACATAAGCTACAGGAAAAAAGGGTGAAAGAAAAAGAAAAGCTTACATTTCACTAGAATCATATCAAGATATGGTTCGACAAGAAGTCTATAGGGAGTAACAGCTTTGCTGTGGGTGACTTAGTCTTAAAGTGGGATAAACCCCATGAAGACAAAGGAAAATGTGCGAAGTTTCAATCATTATGGATTGGCACATTCACTGTTCATGATAAGCTTGGCCAGCACATGTATTGTTTACAATCACTTGATAGGAATATTAACACTCTCCTTGTCAATGGCCAAGACTTAAAATATTATTTTCAATGATCTGGGGCTGTGCCCAAAAATATGTACATAGTTATTTAATTTCTATTATGTCATTTCATTTGCTTTATTGTTTTGTTCTTTGCTTTGCTAATTTTCTCTACTTTGTTGTTCAATTGTTTTGTTTTGTAAATAAGTGTTTTCCTGCATTGTGTTATGGCTTCTGAATGTGCATGTGGCTAAAGTTCAAAGAGTCTTATGACACTGTAGTGCTTGGCCAGTCCAATGTCCTTCTTCTTTGTACTTGGTTGTAACTTTTGGACGATGAAGTTTTGATAGAAAATACGATCCGTCCGTAAGGAAAGTTTTGGTCAAACCATGAACCTATGTCAACTATGGGAAACCTCATGCCTATACTCAGTTTTCTGCTTTGTGTGTTCAAGCTTATCCAACTAGTAGAAATAGAGAAGGGGAGAATGTAAATGAGAAAACCTGAATCAGAGGTATTTACATGCTTCTTTAAAGGAACAACTTCTTCTCCTCTCAATAAGTCAGGATCCCTCTTCCGCCCCAAAAATAAATAAGTTTCTATGCACAGTCCTCTTTAAAAAATAACAAAGGTGAAAGAAGAGAAAGGCTTCCTGTGCAGAGAGGTGAAGCAAGCAAATCCACCAGGGTTATTTCTAGGCTTGCTGGAACTAGAGAAATGCTTGTATTCCTGCTTGACTTTGCCGAGGTACTGTCCAAGCTTGTTGGCAGTGGAGCAACGCCAAAGATGAAAGCTTATACTTTGAAAATATCAAGCTCGTGAGCCAAATTAACCTCATTTATTTGAAACACTTTTATTTGGCTGAATTTTGTTTATTATGTTCAACTGATTTAGTACAAGGTGAACCATGTGTGTCTACAGGGTAAGTGGGGAAACCGAAGTGATCTGTACAACAAATCAATACTCCCCGAAAGGCTAAGGCCCATGTTGAAAAGGAACCAAAATAGAGAAGTTGGTATTCAACCAGTGTGTCTCCAAGTGTTGTAGCAGCTGCAACACCCTCCAAAATTTTGTTGCATTTAAATTTTGGAGCTTTCCTTGGTTTTCCCTTTGGTGGTTGCAAACACTCGAGCTCACCCCATGAGCTCTTGTGAAGTCTTTTCACCTTTTTGCTTGTTTGACCAGCGATTGTCTTTCGACATGTTGATTTCTTTGTCATCCTTATGATCTAATTCTGGTGAGTTTTAAGGTTTGTCTTTATGTGTTTGGATTGTCTTCGCTATGTGAAAACCCATCACACTCACATACAAAGTTGTAAGAACTATCGCACAAGTGTCGTCATGGTTGTCCGAAGGTCTATCACAAGTGTCATGCTTGTCCCTTTAAACTCCAAGACAGTCTCATCGAGGGCATGTTTTGCCTTGTTGTCATGGTGGTCTATGTTATCTCGACATCAAGTATGCTAAGTGTATGATCACAATGTCAGTCTGCACAAGTTCACTTGCTTTCGACACTTAGCCATTTTCCTGAAAATCTACCTGATTGGACAACTCTCTTCCACCAGATCTCGACTGAGTTGCACTGCACAGCCTTAACCCTCATTAACCCTGCTCTGCTATCCAAAACTATGTAGTGCTTGAGGCTGTCCACCAGGCTAGCTACACTTTGCAATCTTGGATGCGAGTAGCTTGTCTTCCTCCCAGAATTGCACAGAAACTGCCTCCATGTCCAACTGAACTACACATTTCTCAAGCACAGTCATTAACCTCCTTCTTGACTGTCGAAAGCTTGCACTGCTCTGAGGCCTGGGTTCACACTTCTCCCAAAAACTATGCAGACATGCCCAGCTAGTCCTCTACTTCCTTTCTGTTTATTGTTCCTAGAAATTATGCAGAACTGCCCAGAAGACCCTTGTTGCATTCCTCTGCACTACCTCTAGAAATTGTGCATACATTTTTTACAATTCCCTTGTTGCATATCCTACACTATTCCTAGAAATTCCCCTGTAATGCTCAACACATCCCTCTAGATCCCTCCTCTATCTTCCTTTTGAAGACTACACAGAACTTCCCAACAATCCCTCTGCAGCTCCGCTTTGTCTTCCTTGTGAAAACTGCACAGAGGTGTCCCCCCTCAGGGTCCCACCTTGCAGCTGACACTAGTGACTTTCACTACGCAATTTTCTCTCCCAGTGATCATTGCACAATTTTTCTCAATTGTAGGTTGTCCTCACGGAATTCCCCATTCCAGCTTAAGGTGAACTCTACACTGTCTTAGTGAGTTGTTCTCCCTCCCTGTCACCCGGAACACGAGAACATTGCATCATGCTAGACTAGGAGGTTTTGGATTTTATGTCATCCTGCCATGAATGAATTGCAGGAACAAGTACATTGGTAGATCATGGTGAGATGACAAATGAGATGAAGAAGGAGCACACATGCTAGAAGACTTACTTGTAGTTGGATGGACATACCAAGCAGATCAAGCAACAAGCAAAAGGAACACATGCATCAAACCATCAAGCAAGACTAAAGCCATCGAAGACCCTGTAGCACTATGCCATGCAAAGGAGAAGACAAAGCACACCAAGAGTACAACCACCACTCAACAACGCAATAACTTGACATGGACACCACAGTTAGCCTGTACATGTCAATTGTGTCATGTTGAGTTGTGTCATGAGCTGTCTCGATCACATCACCATTATGGGCCATGTCCGTTGTAACTGAATGTAATGTAAAGTGAAGTCCAATGAAAACACACAAGAAGTCGAAGAGTCATGTCAGTTGAAAAGTCAGGGTAAGTTGAATAGTCATGAGGGTAGTCCAAGAGTCACAAGGGTCAATCATCACCCTTGGCTATATATACTCTTCCCATTGTATAAGAAAGGACTTTTCACCTTGGCTCCTCCACATAGGCTTGATAGTATGCAGTCTATTATTTGAGGAGGGAGGAGTGACTACAACGTCTCACTACTGGGACTAGTGATGTATGGTGTACATATGTGTCTTGGGACTTTTTCTTAATTCAGAACCCTGTTCAGGCTAGCACATTTTCCCACATTTTTTGTAGATGTTTGTATGACTACTATTTAAACATTTGTAATGCATGTTCTCTTAACCTGTGCTAAGATAGTTGAAATACTTTCTTATTTTAGTACTTACATTATTGAAGATGTGTTGTATTGTTTATCATTGCTATCTCATCCATATGGACTACTTTGCAGGACATTAGATATACCATTCTTGTTCTCTTGGTTATAACAACCACCACCTCCATGTGGACTACTCTACTGGATGGTGTACATGTTTTCCCTTGCACTTTGGTTTTAACGACTACCGCATCTGCTGTGGACTACTTTGTTGGATGCTGGTCAGCCCTTGTTGGTTTGAGTGTGTCTCTCCTTGTGTGGTACTACTACCTCTCATCTAGAGGCTCACTTTTACTCTCTCCCTTTACAGTAAGAGAACCCAGAAACAAGTTACATTATGCACTCACCAGGCATACTCACCTCACTTTTTGAATATATAATCATAAAAATCTCATGTGTTGAACAACAAGAGCTAAGGAAAAACTCTTAAGATAATGGAAAAAGGGCCATCGTACCAGATGGGACTCCTACACCAAATGCTGTGATGTCTAGTTGACACTTCATACTAGGGAGATCCCCTCAATGTTGGTAGTTCCAACACCATCAACAAAGATCTCTCATGAAGTACACCTCAAACCATATCAATTTTCGCCTACACCTATTGATTGAAGGGTGGTATAGGAATTGTTATTTGCCAAGGTATATAAGCATCTAATAGGGGAATTTGATGATTCTACCATAATTAAATTTGGAAGCTTGTATAAGATATTAATCTAATTTGAAGTTTGAAGATGATACTTAATGTGGCATACTTACATGGATTTAACATTGAATATGGTCAAACTTTTACACTTCAATGACTCTTGTGTCCATGCTAGAAGAAATTAGTTCATTATTTAGATCTTTCATTTGATGATGGTCCATAGTCATTTGATCTGGAATTTATCCAGGACAGAGAATTAAAGGTATTACAGACTCATGTGCATGGATGTGCCTATGTTACTTATGCAACGGATCGATAAGACTGCTAGAATAGATAGACACTGAGGCAATCAGAGAAAACATAATAGTCAAACATGTAAACAAAACAAGTTTAATAAGGAGTTCACCCAATGCTCCTAGGCTATGTCTCCTGGTCCAGCGTTTCAGTGGTGGCCTCTCTATTATGTTTTCAAGCAGAGTTTTTACAACAGTGAGCTTGATTCGAGACTCACTAAACATAATGGAGTCAGTAGGAATGGAGTGCACAGACTCTCCTTACTAAAACTCGACCTCTAAGGGTCATAGTAGTATGATAGGCCTATGCCAAGGAGTTTGCTTGAACTTCTCAAGCCTTCAATGGAGTACACAAACTCTCTCTAACTCTCTATGGCTCTGTCTAGCTCGATGCTTCCTTCAAGTCAACTCAGCTTCTACTCTCTGTTCTCTGCTATTAGCTTCCTATGCCTAGATAACTCTTGTTTGCCTCTCTACATGCTTCCCTCTCTGCTTATGTTAGTTTATGGCTTCAAAGCCAGTCTGTTCTTTTTGACTGTTTGTTTCCGCTTCCCAGCCTTCTGGTTTCCTTTCCTTTGTTTGTTCGAATTCCTCTGCTCTACATCATCATCACTGGGTAACGCCTCGTAGGGAGGTGGCCACTTGTTTGCTAACAAACTATGTGTCAGATTCCCTGAATCATATTCGAATGGCCATTAAATCTATTCGCTTCAAGATCACCCACGAACACAAATCATTTGCCAACTCATCATCCACGTTAGACTTCAAATCCCTTTTCATCTTTCTTTTTAACCTATCAAATCCGGTCAGTCATCAGGACGTATCTCTGCCATCAATCTGGCCCCCCCAGATCCTATGGTCGTCCTTCATATCGGGCGGAAAAGTCGCACGGTGTTTACCCATCTGATGTGGGCGGTTTTCTCTCTCATCCACTGAATGCATGTTGCTCATGTGTGGCATTGGGTAGGACTTAGTCAAAACTTCTTATCGCCTTGTAGCCTTCCGATATCCTGCCGGTTTTGGGGAATCCCACGCTACAAAACCGAAACAATTACTTTTCTGAATTTTATAGCGATTTTAGGTCCGGGTGCTTCGGGGCTTTCCTTCACTGAGGGGGATGCTCTGCAAGCGCTAATCATGTATCAGAATCCACCTCTGTTTCCTGAATTAGCCTCCGGGTTTTCCAGTTTTGTGCCATTGCACTTTACCATGGGCCAACGGTCTGCGTGCTTGACTGAGGGTCCTCGTGTTCCACTCTGGCCACAATTGCAATTGTTATGAGGATTCCTTATGATAGCTTCAATCTTTTCTAGGACTTGAATCTTTTAGCATAATTTGAAACGATCATGAAAACTTAGAGAGTTTCTAGGATCAAATTCAAATCACAGCCTTCCCACTGAAAAAAGCTTTTGGACCACCAAAAGTTGGTTTTCTTTCAAGCATCAATCAAGTGAGGGTATTGCTTCCTCACTTGCTCAATTTCTATCCATTTCACACTACTTGGCTTTGAACTGTATCTTCCTGCAACTAATTAAGATATTAAGATAACAGATCATCAATAGAAGGCAATTGACTCTGCTCTTCAGGATCTTCAATTAATGAAGGTTCAAATAGTCCCAAGCTGTCTGCATTAACCACTGAGTAGATGTGCATGTGAGCTAGTAGGTCAAGGTGAAAAGCATTCTCACCAATTTTCTCAAGTATCTTGAAAGGTCCATTCCTTATTGGTTTCAGAGTCTTACCTTCTCCTTACATTCGGTCTTTGCTGATATACAATTAGACTTGATCACCAACTTGGAAACTATGCTCCATTCAATGCTTGTCATGCCTTGCCTTATACTTGGCTTGGCTCTTTTCTAGTTGTTC
Source organism: Pinus taeda (assembly GCA_000404065.3). Lineage (NCBI taxonomy): Eukaryota > Viridiplantae > Streptophyta > Pinopsida > Pinales > Pinaceae > Pinus > Pinus taeda. Next base: position 360,459 of record APFE030383642.1, read on the forward strand.
CTATACTTCTTGGTGAATCTCTTGGATTTTTTCAATGAACTTGGTTACCTTGTCCACATCAATGTGTCCATCAACTGCTATGTCTTTACCAAAGACAAAATCCAAGGGAGACCATGGTGTGAAACCAAAATAGGTCTCAAAAGGAGATCTCCATGTAGAAGAATGTTTAGTTCAGTTGTAAGCATGCTGCACATAACATAAATGTTCATCCCAAAGTTTGGGATGCTTGCTGCAATAGCCTCTGAGCAACTGGAACACTGTCCTGTTGACCACTTTTGTTTGACCATCTGTTTGTGGATGAAAATCTGTGATTTTCTTCAACCTGGTGTCCATCAATTCCCACAAACTTGACCAAAATTTCCCAACAAATCGGGTATCTCAATAAGATATTATGGAAGTGGGTAATCCAAAATGAACCCATACATGCTAAAAGAACAACTTTGCAGCTTGTTCAGCTATAATCTGTTTGTTACAAGGTATTAAAATACACATTTTGCTAAACCTATCCACAACAACATATAAATAGTCATGACCTTTCCTAGATTTAGGAAGTCCTCCAACAAAGTCCATGGAAACACTTTCCCAAGGATGAGAAGGAACTAGTAGTGGAGTGTACAAGCTTAGTTTTCTATTGTTGGGCTTGATTTTAGCACACATGGTACACTCTCTTACATATCTAGAAACTGTCTCATTCATCTTTGGCCAATAACAAAATCTTTGCAGCTGTGCAACCGTTTTACTTACCCCAAAGTGACTTGATACTAGAGAAGCGTGTGCTTCTCGAATTATCTTTACTCTTTCAGTTTGTGGAATGCATAGCTTCCCACAATGATACAAGAGTTGGTTCTTAATATGATAATCCATTTCTTCTACTTGTTTGCCTTGACTTAAAGTTGCATATACATCTTTGAAATCTATATCTTGAGCATATTGTTCAATTAAGCTCTCATGCAATACTGAATTATGCTTAAGTATAGTAGATGCATTTATAATTGGTCTAGATAACATGTTTGCAACTTTATTGTGTATGCCATTTTTATATTTGATGAATAAATGAATCTGTTGTAGAAAACCCATCCATCTATAGTGTCTTGATTGCTCCAACTTAGCTTGGGAGTGTAGCTATTGAAGTGGTTGATGATCAGTATGTATAACTATCTCTTTTCCCATTAAGTAATGTTTCCACTTTTTCACACTCTGTACTAATGCATACAATTCTTATCATATGTGGGATAGTTAACTGCTATAGAATTAAATGTCTCAGAATGATAACATATGGGTTTACTGTGCTACATCAACATTTCTCCCATGGCATAGTCACTGGCATCTGTTTCAATCTCAAATGGTCTTTGAAGATCGGGCAGTCCTAGTATTGGAGTCTTACTAATATTTTCTTTCAAGGTGTTGAAGGTTTTCTACTGTTTGCCTCCCCACTGAAACACATTGTTCAATCCTGTTAAAGCATGTAAGGGAGCTACAATTAAGGAAAAGTTAGAAATAAACTTTCTCCAATATTGTGCTGCTCCTAAGAAGCTTCTAACTTCTGTAGCAGATTTGGGTTTAGGCCAGTTTACAATGACTACAACCTTAGAGGGATCTATCTTCAATTCACCACCCCCTACTATATGTCCCAAATAATTCAAAGATGTTTTTCCAAATTCACATTTTGAGAGTTTAACATAAAGTTTTTCTCTTTTCAAAACATCCAATGTCTGCTTAACATGATTTAAATGTTCTTCCCACATTTTGCTAAATATAAGAATGTCATCCAGATATACAATAACAAAATCATCAAGAAAAGGTTTGAGTACATCATTCATTACTCTCATGAAAGAAGCAGGAGCATTAGTTAAGCCAAAAGGCATAACCGGCCACTCATACAATCCCTGCTTTGTTTTGAAAGTAGTCTTCCATGCATCTTGCTCCGCAACTCTGACCTGATGATAGCCACTATGCAAGTCTAACTTGGAAAAATAAACAACCTCTTTCAACTGATCTAATAGATCATCTTTGCGAGGAAGGGGATAATGATTTTTTATTGTTATCTTATTCAATGCTCAGTAATCAATGCACAATCTCCATGAGCCATCTTTCTTCTTCACCAAAACAATTGGAGACCCACATGGTGTTGTGCTAGGTCTAATGAACCCTTTCTCGAGCAACTCCTATACCTGCTTCTTGATTTCTGCATTCTCTAAAGCGAACAAGTTGTACATTCCGATGTTAGGCAATGGAGCATCTTGCTGCAAATTAATATCATGCACTATTTCCTTTTTGGGTGGCAGACCATTAGGTTCTTGAAACAATACATCATATTATGAAACAACTTTTTCTAAATCAGCGTGTTGTTTAGCATCACAACCCTCAAATACATTGGTTTATCAAGTTTCTTTTCCTTTACAACCATTAGTAAAAATTGTTTGCATGAATTTACAGTTCGTTTCATCTGCCCTGAGTTTATGAGAGTATAATTATTCTTGAGCTTATGAGCTCTTACAATATATTCGATTCCATATTTAACGAGTAGATACTTGTTCTTAGCTCTATAGAAAATAGCTTTTCTATCATACAAGTAAGGACTTCCTAAAACAATTCCACATATATCCAAAGGAACTATATCTAACTCAACCTCATCTACAAATGCTGACCCAAAAGAAAAGTTAAGTTTACATTGTCTAGTCACTTGTAGCTTTGCCTTACCACATAGCCAACCTAATGGATATGGTTTCTTGTGAAGTGTGGTTAGTAATCCCAACTTCTTTACAATTTCTTCAGAAATTAAATTTACTTGTGAGCCACTATCAAACACAGTATCAATCTTTTGATGATTGGAAATAACTTGAATATGAAAAAGCTCACGTCTTTTTCTCTCATTTTCTTCATTATTAGTAGATTGTGCAGAATTATTAGTAGATGCTTCAGAATTTTTACCTTTTATACCTGTGGCTGGATTTTTGCTTCATCTCCTGAGTTTGACCCCAAATCCTTTTGAATTGATGCAACATTCTTCTTCTTCTTGCCCTCGAACTTCTTAGGTTTTAGCTCCGGATGTAGAATCCAACAATGTTCATCATCATGCCCATCCTTCTTACCGTAAGTGAATTAAGACTTGTTTTTTTGTACAGTGTTTGTCTTCCTCTCTTTCCATTTCTATTTCTTTTCTCCTTGTTTTTTGCTTGTAGTGGGTTTGGATGATCCCCCAACTTCTGGGTTCCCATTCTTACCTCTAGCTTTGAGATGTGTAGCCTGAATGGATACCTCATCTATGCTAGTGGGATTAAACATAAGGATAATGTGCCTCATGTAGCTATGTAGACCACCTATATACTTCAACAAAGTCTCAGGTGAGCCTAGAGAAATTACTAGAATCAAAGCTCTTTTCCTAAATTCTTGGGTGTAACCTTGTACACTTTGCCCTTTTAGTTGTCGAAGAGTTTGCCAGCTCATCATGGCTTGCTGCATGTTGGCTAGTGGATAAAATTGATTTTTAAGTGCAGAAACAAATTCACTCCAGACAAAAAGAATCTTACCATTTTTCTTCATGTCAGCTTGTGTCCTGCCTTCCCACCATACCAAGGCAGTGCCTCCCAAGTGTAGGCTGGCCAACTGAATTTACTCTTGTCTGAGTCAATGCTCTACACTTTGCAATAAACATCAATCTGTCTGATCCAATTATCCAACTTCTCTACATTCAACTCTCCATCATATATTGGTAAATCGAATTTAACATCTAATTTAATCAAAGATGTATTCTTTTTATTTTCAGGGCTATTAGGAGGCATGAGAAATTTTTCTTCTTTCCCTTTGACTTTAGAATGGTCATGGAGGAGATATTCTTCTACTCCTTTGTCTTGTTTGGAGCTTGATGAATCTTCATCTCTATGTTTCTTAAAGTCCCTATAAATTTCCTCCACCATGGATCTTAGGGTCATAAAACTATCCATGAATTGGGGGTTTGATTCCAAGGGATTTTGTCCTAACATTTTCCTTTTAGAATAGACTCTTCCAATTTCCACGTTAGTTTCAGCCAATTCTCCTTCTCCTAATTTAAGCTTTGATCTAGTTAGCATTCAACAAAAAGATCCAGCAAAAGCTTGTCTAACCTTAGTAACCTAGAGCTTTGATACCACTTGATTTGGAATTTATCCAGGACAAATAATTAAAGGTATTACAGACTCATGTGCATGGATGTGCCTATGTTACTTATGCAACAGATCGATAAGATTGCTAGAATACATATACACTGAGGAAATCAAAGAAAACATAGTAGTCAAACATGTAAACAAAAAAAGTTTAATAAGGAGTTCACCCAATTCTCCTAGGCTACGTCTCCTGGTCTAGCCTTTCAGTGGTGGCCTCTTTATTATGTTTTCAGGCAGAGTTTTTACAACAATGAGCTTGATTTGAGACTCACTAAACATAATGGAATTAGTAGGAATGGAGTGCATAGACTCTCCTTACTGAAACTTGACCTCTGAGGGTCACAGTAGTATGATAGGGCTATGCCAAGGAGTTTGCTTGAACCTCTCAAGCCTTCAATGGGGTACACAAACTCTCTCTAACTCTCTCTGGCTCTATCTGGCTCGACGCTGCCTTCAAGTCAGCTCGGCTTCTACTCTTTGTTCTCTACTATTATCTTCCTTCGTCTAACTAACTCTTGTCTGCCTCTCTGCATGCTTCCCTCTCTACTTCTGTCAATTTATGGCTTTAAATCCAGTCTATTCTTTTTGACTGTTCGTTTCCGCTTCCTGGTCTTCTGGTTTCCTTTCCTCTATTCGTTCAAGGTCCTTTGCTCTGCGTCATCATTACTGGGTAATGCCTCACAGGGAGGTGGCCACCTATTTGCTAAAAAACTGGGTGTCAGATTCCCTGAATCATATTCAAATGGCCGTTAACTCTGTTTGCTTCAAGATCGCTTGTGAACACAATTTTTTTTCCAACTCATCATCCACGTCAAACTTCAAATCTTCTGTCATCTTGCTTTTTAACCTATCAAATCTGGTTAGTCATCGGGACGTATCTCCACCATCGATCTGGGCCCCCGATATCCTACGGTTGTCCTTCATATCGGGCATAAAAGTGACATGGTGTTTACCCATATGATGCGGGCAATTTTCTCTCTCATCTGCCAGAAGCGTGTTGCTCGATGTGTGGCATCGGGCAGGACTCAGTAAAAACTGCTTACCACCTTGAAGCCTTTTGATATCCTGTCAGTTTTGGGGAATCCCACACTATGGAACCGAAACAGTTACTTTTCCGAATTTTATAATGATTTCAGGTCCAGGCGCTTCAGGCTTTCCTTCACTGAGGGGGACACCTTGCGATACACAATTAGTGCTTAGCCTCCAGTTTTTCCAATTTTGTGCCATTGCACTTTACCATGGGCCAACGGTCTACGCGCTTGACCAAGGGTCCTCATTGCTCCGCTCTTGCCATAATTGCAATTGTTATGAGGAATCCTTCTGATAGCTTCGATCTTTTTTAGGAATCGAATCTTTTAGCATAATTTGAAGTAGTCATGAAAACTTAGAGAGTTTCTAGGATCCAATTCGGATCATCATTTGGAGAACATTGATGATGCTTCACTCATACCTCTTGGATGTTCCTAACACAAATTTGGAGGACCTTTCACTATTCCTTAGATGTTTCATACTAGAAGATTGATATTGAGCTTTATGACGATTTATCATGTACCCTAAGACATTACTCTACCTCCAACACCTTATATGTTTCCCACTAGAGTTATGACACTGCTCATTGATGATGATGTGGAACCTATTGTTGTGGTGAAAACACAACCCCCAAATTATTGGTTTGCTCAACTCAAATAATGGGGACCCTTTCTATTAAAATTTGGCCAAATACCTTTTTGGATTTTTATTTTAGTTGATTGCCCTATGCTTTCGTTAATTTTTAGTTTTCTTTGGATTCTTGTCTTGATCGCTTTGTTAGAATCGATTTTTTACAAGCTTCCCATTGACGCTTGTTTCGCCTCATTTGGTCAACTGGTTTGAAAATGACACTCCTTTGAATTCTCATCATTTATCTAGCCTGGGTTAAAAATGTATAAAATGTACAATATTGCATTTTGTAAATAAATTAGTTCAATAAGGCGTTCATTTTAAATATTAACCCGTAGCAAGTTTTTACTAACATTTTTCATTTTTTAGTCATGCAGCCAAATTATTAATTATTGGGGTTTTAAGAAATTCACTCTAATTTCCAAATCAAATCCTAAACTCAAAAACCCAAACATTCAAGTGGTTGTAGTTTATTTTTAATTATTTTTCAAGTGGTTGTAGTTTAGATAATTTCACAACTTAATTAAAATTCATTAAAATAAAATCAAAACCAAAATAAAAAATAATATTAAATATTAATTAATTAATTTAATTAATATATTTATTAAATTAAAATTTAATATAAAAAAAAATAAATACTATATAATCGAATCAGAGGTTTTATTCGGAACATATTATAAAAAACCCCGACATTACACCATACCCCCGATGTGATATCGGGTCGGAAGTCTTGTTCGCAATGCATTTTACAAATCCCCGATACACACCATAACACCCATAACCCCCGATGCGATATCGCATCAGGGAAGTTCACTTGACACAAGTCTATCAACCCGTCCATCCTCCGATTTGCCGATGCGATGGATCATGATGCATTAACTCAAGTCGCATTAAAACTTTGGTATTTGATTTCAAGTTTTCGAATCACTCATACGTATGAGTGAAGTGAGGAAGGGTAAGTAATATAAGGTAGGTATATTAGTTTAAAGATATAATATAATATATCAAATTAATTTTTTAATATTTTAAATTAGTTAATATATATTAATTAATTAATGAATTTTAATTTAATCAGATTAATTAATTTATGATTTAATTAATTTGATTAATTTAGATTTAAATATCATTTAGAATTAGTTTTTAATTAGATTAAATTTGTTTATAAATAGCTAATTAGATATTAGTTAGTTAGATTAATGATTAGCAATTAAATTAGAAACTAATTTAGGATTAGATGTTTTATTCAGAATTCTAATTTTTAGCCGAGCAACAAAATTTCCAGATTCATGCCAAATTTGACCCATCAACTTTGGAAGCTCATAAATTGAGTTCTACTTGGCCAAATGAGGCCCACGACAGCTCATTGGAAAGAGAAAATCAAGGAGAACATTTTGAAGGAGGTTTCAGTGACAGATTTGATCATTTATTGGGCCAAAAATCAGACAGAAGATCAGGCTCCGAATTTTGAAAACAAAATCAATTTTCTGAGTTATTGTTTCCAATTTCATTTGTCCAAAGCCTCTTCTAATTGCAGATCCGTTGGTCAATAATATCATTTACCAATTAAACCATCCCAGGCATCAAGAGAAAGTTTATATTTTATTTTTTTATTTAAATAGAATTTGATTGGATTTGATTTAAATGCCAAGCAATGCCATGATTGATTTTATTGTTGCATTTTAATTTATTTTGATTTCTTTTTGCAGGAAAACAGTGGAAAGAATATGGAGAAAAAGATCTCAATCAATGAGAAGGCTCCAACAATTGAAGATCAGGATTTTTGAACAAATAAAATTGGATTTAATAAATTTCTCTTCAACAAACTCTTCTCTCAAGAATTCCTTCACAAATATTATAAATAATAGATTGCAGAAAGGAATAAGGGGCTGCTCTCCTCTGCAATTTTAGACTTCTGAAAGCACTACTGTAATAGGAATTTAGAGTTGTAGGAGAAAGAAGAGAAAATCTCAGATCTGGGGATTATTGAAGATTTCCCCTTTGTATCTTGAATTATGTATGAGGGGCAGAGTTTGCACTATTGTGGCTCTAGTTTTGAAGGTAGAAGTTCAAGCAATGTAAAGGGATGTTGGAGATCAAGGACAGAAAAATGGATGCAATAAATTGGTATTTCTAATACTACTGTTTCAAATATCAGTTTTAATTTTATGGTGACAGGAATGTGTCATTTTATTCATGTTTGGGCACTATTGTCAATATGGGTAATTTGTCTCAATCTTGTTATTATGTATCTATGTTTTTTATGGATTAATTTCTCATTTTTGAGTAACTACTTACTTTGAAATCTGTCTTATGAAACTGATTTATTGAATGGTAATGTGTTGTGAACTATTTCCACGTGTCATTATTCAATTATTGGATTTATTGATTTGATAACCAATACCATTTTTGTGAACTACTTCCTGAATGTTGTTGGTTTATTATTTCAGTTAAGAGGTCTCAAGAGAATGTGTTTTGTTATCCATAATGTCAGTTAATTGAACTACTTCATTAATTTGATATTCATTATAAACAAGACATATCTAAATCCCAATACTTTAATTATCTTGCTCTTAGTTGGGTTAGATCTATATCTACCTAATTAAGATAGGATTTAGATTAGTTTCTGTTGCTTGCATCATAGAATAAGCTTTAATTTAGAGTAAATTCTACATTCTTTTAAGTCCTCTTCTTAAAGAGGCAAAATTTTAGTTGTGGCTTGGCTGAACCCAAATCAGCTTAAGGGTCATTCTTTTGCCTGATCAGCAAGGAGAAGTGATCTGATATCCCTGACTATTGGTAGTTAGAGATACATTATAAACCAATAGCAATAGGGAGAAGGTAACTGGACCTAGTTAAACCAATTCGAGCCACCACACTAAACGGAAAATGAGCTGCTTTAAGGTCCGGACCGGGTGGTTATCCCCCATTGTTGTTGCAGCGATTTTCAAGGCATCAACATTTTTGGCGCTAGAAGGAGGGCCTGAGATTTTTGTCTATTGGAGTCTTTTCAATTTTAATATTTTATTTATTGTAATGGCTCTTATTAAACTTCCAATTTGGAGTTGTATCCATGGACGCGCATCTTCCAACACTCCACCCGAAGTGGTAAGACTCTTGTCTCACGCAAAGTTTAATGGTAAGAGAAATTCTTCTGCTTTTGATCATGTCTTTCAATTTATTCAAAATGTTTCAAATTATGATTTTCAAGGAATTGATGAAGGCATTTTATGTAGAATTTTTACTCTCACATTTACTGCAAAAGCCAGAAGCTGGTGCAAAACTCTTTCAGTTGCTTCAATCCACAGCTGGAATCAATTTGTTACAATTTTCATTTCTAAATTTGACGACTACGATTATGAACAGGTATGTGAAGAAATTGAATATCTACGTAGGTTTGAAAATGAGTTTGTTAATGATTTTAATATTCGATTTCATTTGAATTGCTTAAGATTTAAAGATGAAGTTAAACCTACGGAAGAAGAATCATTAGATTGGTTTGAATATATTTATTCTCTTCCAACTATTCCCAATCCATATGAAATTGATTCAAGCTTTGTTCCATCCCCTTCTAATATAAATGAGAATTCCAATATGGGTGTGCAAATAAATAGTGATGAAGTGGTTTCACAAAGCTTGGAAAATATTTCCATTCAAACGCAAGAAGAAAAAAACAACAATTTTGGAGAAAAAACCGCCTTGAAATTTGAAAGCTACTTTGAAGTAAATTCAGAAAATCAAATCACAAATCAGCAAGTACAAGCAGCAATCAAAGTAAATAAAATGCAAACTGCTGTACAAATTTCTGAATTTCTCCATGATGAGCGAATGCCAAAATCAGAGCAGCAAAGCAGCCTTCTTCAAGAAAGCATGAGTATGCAAAGGAATGATCTGCAATCTGAAATTTATGATGAGCATAATGCACAAGAGCTCTCAAACAGAGACTGTTTTAAATGCATTGTTTCAGGTTCACATTTTTCCCTTTATCCTGATATTTTTAATGATAGCAATTTTTCTCCTCTTAGTATCAATAATATTTCAGAAATTAAAAAGGATGATTTAAATGAATTACCATTAAATTTTTATCAAGATAAAGAAACAATAATTGATCATTCTTTTGCTACTAATGAACATGAGATTTTTGTTCCTCCTTGTTTTGGTATATTGGATGAAATCGAAGGGAATTCCAGACAATCTTGTAAGGTCATTTATGATGATTACTCTGACATTGAGGATGTTGATTTCTATTATTCTCAAGAGAATCCTCATGATAAAATTCAAATAACATTTGAGGATGAGGAACGCTTCAATTTAGGAATTATCCCAACTAATCCTCATTTTAGAGTAGCAAATTATCTTCATTATTTCACCATTCAAGAAATCATTCCATTTTATGATTCATATGAGGATCAAACTCCCATTCCTATTCATAATCATAATCTGTTTTCTATTTCACAAGTTGGAATTCGAAATTACCCAAATTCCATAATTCTGGCCATTCCTTGTGAAAATGAAATCTTTTCAAAATGATCCCAAATGTGTTGTAACATTAGTTGTAAAAATAGTAATTTCATTTTATTTTTATTTCCCCACTTATTTTGTATAAAATCAGATTTAATTTTTCAAATTTTCCACACTTTTCGCTGGCATATTGAACACCTTACTAGCAAACACTCAATTGATGCATTGCCTGATTGGGAAATCGAAGTTTCATATTATAATGATGAGCATCAAAAGATATTAATATTTCAATTTCAATCAATGCTAATGTTTCATCAAAAGCTTCTATTTTTTCAAAGGCAATGTCACCAAGAGAATGCATTTTTCCAATCTGGCTAACAATTTAATTCAATTAATAATTTTCCATTTCATTTGAAAGATTTCCATTCATTTTTCATTAATTCATTTGAAAAATATTTGGAAAATTTTCTCTCAAAGGAAATGGTTAATAGTTTAACATTTGTACATAACACTAACAATTTTTTCCAGGCCTTTGAATTTGAAAACTCATATCCACAATTCGGCCTCTTATCTCCTCTTTTGAACATTTCCCAATCATTAATGGAAATCCATCCAGATTTTTGTGATCCAATTGGTATCGAATTGGAAAGAAAGTTTCATGAGAAAGAGATTTTAAATCAGTTACTAACAATAACTGTACATTTTGATTTCATATTTAATTTTCTTAGTTTAATTAGATTTGTATTTTTACTAACATTTGAACTGTACATAAACACAGGAATAAAATTGAGAAAATGGCTACACTGGAAATATGACTATACCTAGTCGTTTTCATGTATATGCTTAGAATATGAGTAGAATTAATTTAGTTAGCTTGTTTTATGTAGTTAATTTTTTTGCATTAGTTCTGTAGATTAAAAAATAAAACAAAGCAATCAACCTTCTCATACATGTTCATTGAAACATTTTCTCCTTATCAGAAAGTTTTAATTCTTGCTTTCCTTTTGAAATTTCTTATAGCAATTTCTCTACTCTGCCTATTTTGAATAATGTCTTGATTAAAGTCAATTAAAGTTGCACTTGGTATCGATTGCCTCAAAGCCACTTTTCTTTATTTCGATATTTCCTTCTAACATTTTCTTGTGAAATTTATATGGAAAGGATTTGAAGATATAAAGCTTCATGATTACATTATCCCATAAAATGTATGACTGTCTATGATAAACTTAATTCTAATTTAATCATTATTAGTCAGTCTAACCTGTCACAGTAATCATATGAAGTTCATATTATGTTCCTTGGAATTTGCCAAAAGCTGATCTTAAGGATGCCCGTTTTGCCGAATGCACACATTTAAATCTGTTTTGATATTTTTCTTCAATTAGTGGCTTAATCTCATTCTAATCTTTAGTTTATTATCTAATGCTGTAAAACGCATCATGTTTATTTACTAAAGGCATTATTGAACAGTCACTATAACAATACAGATTTTCCTCAAGATTAATTCGGAAAGAGCAGAGGTAATAAATTGTTGTTTCACTTCGAAAGAGAAGCATAATTTCATATTTATTTCTGGTAAATTTTATATTCCACGGACATCAATAAATTGATTTCATTTAGGCTGATTGCACACTTAGATTTAGAATAAATAATGAGATGATTTTAATCAAAGGAAGAATTTGAAGATTTATCATGTAAAATTTACAGACAAATTCATTTCAGGAACGTATTTAAAACTTTATTCTCATCCATTATTAGTTCATATTTTCCTTAGTTTATTTTTGATTCGTGTTCTATTTTATTTGCAGGTTTTTATTTCTTTTCAAAACATAAAGAAAGCAGTAAATCCATTTCAAATTTGCAACAGGTTCAGGGAAATTTTATTTGTTATTCATTAGAATTTAAGCATAGTCTTTAACTTTGCCTTTTATTCAACTTAGAAAACCCAATTGAAATTTCAAGAAATATCATAAGACCATTCGCATCATAAGATTTCATCGGAAGTAGTTCTTAGTATTTTCTTTTGATAACAAATTATTCATCAAAGGCCTCCGATGTATTATCTTACTCATATGCCATATTGCATTTCACATATCAGAGCTTTCCAAGTGAAGTATACTTCCATGAACATGAATCACTGATCTCCGATAATCGACTTTACCGATATTGCGATAAACACATAATTCTGGACCCGATATCAAATTCAAATCAAATTCATAAAATATCGCGTCCGTTCAATTGCAATAATGGTAAGAGCATAAATTTAAAAGGACCGATGTCTCGGATCCAATATGTTATCAAATTTTCATCATAAAATTATTGGGTCCACTCTTCATCGCAGATCAACATATTGAGAATTGTTATATCGTGCGCTTAAGATTGACGATCACGATCGCCGATTAGTTATGTCATTCATCGCATCGCCGATATCGCAATCGCTTCCTTGCAGTTTTATTTATGGCCGATATCTCGGACCCGATATGTTATCGAAATCCCATCATAAAAGTTATCGGGTCCGCTCTTCATCGCATATCGACATTGCAAAAAACTATACTGTGTTACATCGGGTACCCAAAGTTTGCCGATTTCCGATTAAGCTACGTCATCCATCGTATCGCCGATATTGCAATCGTTTCATCACATTTTTACGCTCACATCACTTCTCTGAATCTACAATGTGCATTTTGCGATGTGGGAAGCACGATGCAATTGATGCTCCAATTTCCGATATAATATTTCTTTAATAATGCGATCGCTTCATTTCATTGCACATGTTCTTATCAACAATTTGACATTGTAATCTCCGATGCGATAGCTTCCAATGCATACCTTTGAGCCATTAACATTTAATCGATATATGGCATGGCAACAAAAGTGAAGTCTTGCAAATTAAAATTCAAGCATGGTGAAGAGATATTTGATGCGAATCATCCGATACAACGATGTGTTATTTTAAAAGCTAGCTTGGGTAATAATTATGGTAAGAAAGCAGTTAATGACGAATTTGCAGTACATTTAAATCATTTTGATATATTTCAGTTTCAAATATATAAGTCCATAATTTAAAATGGAATTCAAGACCTCTCTATTTTCATATTTAAATTTTATCATCTTGGATTTGGTCCTGATTTTGTATATGAAACTAATAATATTTTGAGAAACAGTCATTACTGTAAATTCTCATTCTCATTTCTGATGCATTTGTTTTAATTTCAACTCCCTTGAGCATTAAGCATTCCATTTTTACATTTTACTGCTTGCTTTAGTATAAGTAAAATAAATAATGATTTTGGGTTATAAGATTTTGGTTAGTTTGACTTCTTCATGTTTTTAATGTTAATTAAAATAAGAAGTCAGCTAGTTTGGAGAAACTGATACCTTTCAGGTAAGATCAAAAGCAATGACCCAATGGTAAGATTCATGTACTCACTTTCATTAATTTCCATTTCATCACTCTAGTTTCATTTTTGTTTTTAAATTATGCTGATATAAAACTCTGTTTTGCAGCTCTACATAAAATCTTTCAATCTTCTGCCGAATCAGATTTTCAAAGTCTTATATTCTTCTCCTAGCTTTATTTCAATAAGCAACGATAATCTTCATCAAAACAGCTACACCAGGAAGTTTCTGAACCTTTAATCTGTTTCTTTAAGCATTTCTTTTTTAGAAAATGATTAAGATGATGCTTGGAAATTATTCATTGTGGCTGAATTTTACAATCACTGTTATCTAAAAGCCTAAAGCATTCACAACTTTGCAAGGTATGTTTTTCTAAATCTCAACATAAGAAGGAATGATTACATGCTTATTTTCTTTTTTTTTCCTATTGTTGGAGACATTGGTATAAACATTCTTGTTCAGGTTTATCTTGTGAAACTTGGATTTTCCTTTCCATTTTTAGAGATTTCTTTGTTTTTATTTTTGTTTGTTGATTTTTTTTCTCATTGTAGTATAAGAATTCTTTTCTTTTGGTTTTCAGTTTTGATTTTGGTGACTTTGTCATGATTTATATGGAAGGCCTTCTTGTTACCTAACTATGGTCAGCATACATGGAAAAAAATTGTTAATAGTCACCTATTAGCTTTTTCTTAAATCTCTTAGTAGAGTTTGATTTTCTTATTATAAAGGTAAACATACTTAAGGAAGAGATTACCAATCAAGAGAAGTTGGAAAAGTATCATAAAATCTGCTTTTCATCAAAATTGTAATCATTTTGAGATTTCAAAATTTTATTAGGATCTTTCAGAGTTCTATTATCAGTCAAGAAAAGTTATTTATAACCAAGTAAAGACACTTTACAGCAAAGTACCTTTAACTCTGAAATTGTCATTCTTAACTCTTAAGGAGTCAATGATTCTCTCTGTCCCAAAGAGTCTTATTTTTCTAGAGAATAATCCAGAAATATATTTAAACTTAAAAGATAAGAGGTCTCATCGTGAGCCTGCTTACCATGATCATAGGGGAAAATAGGCCGACATTACCAACACTGCTAAACAAACCAGGGTAATGGCTTATGATTACAAACAATTATAAGACAAGGGGTCTCATCACAAGCCATCTTGTTCAGTCCAATTTTAACTAGTGAATGACATTGTCAACTATCTGGCTACCACACTAGGACAATGGCTTTTAAGATTTAATAAAAATAAAAAAAAAGAGTAATACATATATAAATGGATTTATCTCTAGGTCAATAATTCTTGAAAAGATGGGATTCTGAATCATTGATGATTGAAAAGGTAACCCTGCCGAGACTATAGATGTTTGCTGGCAACAGTGGCTCTACTTGTGACAAATGAGTATATTCTAAAAGCTAGGCTGTAAAGTGACCCCTGCCTTATCTCTACAACTAATTAAGGACTGATGTAGAGTTTTGAAATATTTTAATGTATGAGGAATTTTAAGAAAAATTACAGTTAGATGATTTTGGTTTTTATTCAGACTAATGAACCTAGTCAAGCATTTCACGCAAAATTTTCTCTTATTTAAATTATTTTACTTTAATTTTAGAAAAATCTCATTCATATAAGGCAGAGATAACTGGTTCTTCTCCCGTGCATCGCCATTGTTGTGGTGAAAACACAACCCCCCCGTTATTGGTTTGCTCAACTCAAATAATGGGGACCCTTTCTATTAAAATTTGGCCAAATACCTTTTTGGATTTTTATTTTAGTTGATTGCCCTACGCTTTCGTTAATTTTTAGTTTTCTTTGGATTCTTGTTTTGATCGCTTTGTTAGAATCGATTTTTTACAAGCTTCCCATTGACGCTTGTTTTGCTTCATTTGGTCAACTGGTTTGAAAATGGCACTCCTTTGAAGTCTCATCATTTATCTAGCCTAGGTTAAAAATGTATAAATGTACAATATTGCATTTTGTAAATAAATTAGTTCAATAAGGCATTCATTTTAAATATTAACCCGTTGCACGTTTTTACTAACATTTTTCATTTTTTAGTCATGCAGCCAAATTATTAATTATCAGGGTTTTAAGAAATTCAATCTAATTTCCAAATCAAATCCTAAACTCAAAAACCCAAACATTCAAGTGGCTGTAGTTTATTTTTATTATTTTTAATTATTTTTCAAGTGGCTGTAGTTTAGATAATTTCATAACTTAATTAAAATTCATTAAAATAAAATCAAAACCAAATAAAAAAGGAATATTAAATATTAATTTAATTAATATAAATTAATAATTAAATTACAATTTAATATAAAAAATAAATAAATGCTATATAATCGCATCGAAGGTTTTATTCGGAACATATTATAAAAAACCCCGACATTACACCATACCCCCGATGCGAGATCGGGTCGGAAGTCTTGTTCGCAATGCATTTTACAAATCCCCGATACACACCATAACGCCCATAACCCCCGATGCGATATCGCATCGGGGAAGTTCACTTGACACAAGTCTATCAACCCGTCCATCCTCTGATTCACCGATGCGATGGATCATGACGCATTAACTCAAGTCGCATTAAAACTTTGGTATTTGATTTCAAGTTTTCGAATCACTCATATGAAGTGAGGAAGGGTAAGTAATATAAGGTAGTTATATTAGTTTAAAGATATAATATAATATATCAAATTAATTTTTTTATATTTTAAATTAGTTATATAATATTAATTTATGAATGAAATTTTAATTTAATCAGATTAATTAATTTATGATATTTAATTAATTTGATTAATTTAGATTTAAATATCATTTAGAATTAGTTTTTTATTAAATTTGTTTATAAATAGTTAATTAGATATTAGTTAGTTAGATTAATGATTAACAATTAAATTAGAAACTAATTTAGGATTAGATTTTTAATTCAAATTCTGATTCTTAGCCCAGCAACAGAATTTCCAGATTCATGCCAAATAGAATGAGTTTTACTTGGCCAAATGAGGCTCAGGACGGCTCATTGGAAAGAGAAAATCAAGGAGAACGTTTTGGAGGAGGTTTCACTAACAGATTTAATCATTTATTGGGTCAAAAATCAGGCAGAAGATCAAGCTCAGAATTTTGAAAACAAAATCAATTTTCTGAGTTATTTTCTTCATTTTCATTTGTCCAAAACCTCTTCTCATTGCAGATCCATTAGTTAATCATATCTCTGGCCAATTAAACCATCCCAGGCATCAAGAGAAAGTTTATATTTTATTTTTTTATTTAAATAGAATTTGATTGGATTTGATTTAAATGCCAGCAATGCCATGATTGATTTTATTGTTGCATTTTAATTTATTTTGATTTCTTTTTGTAGGAAAACAGTGGAGAGAATATGGAGAAAAAGATCTCAATCAATGAGAAGGCTCCAGCAATTGAAGATCAGGATTTTTGAGCAAATAAAATTGGATTTAACAAATTTCTCTTCAAAAAACTCTTCTCTCAAGAATTCCTTCACAAATATTATAAATAATAGATTGCAGAAAGGAATAAGGGGCTTCTCTCCTTTGCAATTTTAGACTTCTAAAAGCACTACTGTAATAGGAATTTAGAGTTGTAGGAGGGAGGAGAGAAAATCTCAGATCTGGGGATTATTGAGGATTTTCCCTTTGTATCTTGAATTATGTATGAGCGGTAGAATTTGCACTATTGTGGCTCTAGTTTTGAAGCAGAAGTTCAAGCAATGTAAAGGGCTGTTGGAGACCAAGGACAGAGAAATGGATGCAATAAATTGGTATTTCTAATACTACTGTTTCAAATATCAGTTTTAATTTTATGGTGACAGGAATGTTCATTTTATTCATGTTTGTGCACTATTGTCAATATGGGTAATTTGTTTCAATCTTGTTATTATGTATCTCTGTTTTTATGGATTAATTTCTCATTTTTGAGTAACTACTTACTCTGAAATCTGTCTTATGAAACTGATTTATTGAATGGTAATGTGTTGTGAACTATTTCCACATATCATTATTCAATTATTGGACTTATTGATTTGATAATCAATATCATTTTTGTGAACTACTTCCTGAATGTTGTTGGTTTATTATTTCAGTCAAGAGGTCTCAAGAGGATGTGTTTTGTTATCCATAATGTTAGTTAATTGAA
>APFE030383647.1:0-10159 GCA_000404065.3 Pinus taeda
ATTGCCCCAAATATGCTAGCAGACTAATTAGAAGAGTGGACAAACCCAGGGCCAACATTTCTTTAATTTGGCAAGGATAATTCATTTGACATCATCGGGAACCAGTTGGCTTGGAGAGTAAATAAAATGGTACTTATGTAAAAATTGGAATACATTTGTGGTCGGGGAGTGGTGATAACCATCTTCTCCCTCATCCACTTGTCGAAACTCTGAGGGACAAAGATATTTCAAGGATGGCTCATATTGCCAACCCAGCCACAACAACTATCTAGAGGTAAGGTTGAAAAACAGTCAAAGAGTTAGGGATTGAGGGTTAAGGCAGACTTTCTGGAGGAGTGGAACAAATATCTAAATTCTTTGTACACTGGGCACATCAGACTTGTTGATAGAGAAGATGAGATGGTAGTGTTGCTCTCCCTCTAGTTTTTACACCTCAAACCAGGGCTATATAGATTTGTCTACTAACAGGGTTCCTTTTGAGATAAAATGGTGGTGGAAGGTGGTTTGGAAAGCAAAATTCCCTACAAAAGAAAAAAAATTATGTGGTTTGATGGAGCAAAGAGTCCCCACTTGAGACGTTCTTCAACAATGTTTTATCATTGGGTCAAGATGGTGCCCTCTATGCAAGAATGATGATGAAAACATTAACCATGTTTTTACGCAATGTACCTTTTTCAAACAGGTATGGTTGGTTTGTGCATCTGCGTCGGGTCACAATAGAATTTGGGTTGGGGATCTCTAGAAGATTCATGGAAAATTTGGTATTCAAACCCTACAGTACATTCAATCAAAGCCCTACCCCTTTTAATTTGTTGGAGTGTTTGGATTGCAAGGAACAGACCCCTTTTTCAGGACACTCACTCTTCCTCTGCACATGTAGCAGCTTAAGCTCTTGATATTCTTGCAGATTTTCCACAAATCAAAGAAGCCAACCCTCCCAGAGTAATTGTAGACAAGAATCCTGATCATTCAAAGCCATGAGCCTTTTTCGATGGAGATTCCAATGACCACGAAATTAGAAGTGGTGGCAGCTTTGTCCTTTCCTTACCTAATTCACACTCCTTCCACATCAGAATGGGATTTGGACCAGGGACCAACAACCAGGTTGAATTATTGGCATGCAAAAACCTCTTGATTTATGCAAAAGAAAAAGGATTCAATGAACTACAAGTATATGGAGACTCTATGTTAGTAATTAATTAGATGAACACATCACAAGCTTGCAATAACATTTGTCTAATTCTCATTCTGGAAGATCTATGGAGGATAAAAGACTCATATATTTTCTTCTCATGTACACGTGTTTACAGGGAAAGAAACAGGATTGTTGATAGGCTTTCCAAAGCAGGCCTATCGTTGGATAAAGACGTTTGGAGCATCCAAGGGCACAGAGATGGCTCTTCCTCTAAGTTCTTACATTGACCATTCATCAACCAAAATGCATCATATGGAGGGTCTTAATTGTTGATTTTTGGGTGGTTGCGGAAGGTATTCCCCAACTACTCAAGTCAACCCTTAAAAGAAGAAATTTATATTTAATTTAAATGGCTCTAAAAGTAGAAGTCGTCCTAGCATTGGGACACGCCACTTGGGCAACCCTAAATCATTATATATTGGCACTCGACCTCCTCACTTGGAGACCAATTCAGATCATCAACATATCATCTACTCTTTTGTTCACACATACGAGTTACGAAGTAATATTTCTGAGGTTCACCAAGTACAAAAGTTGCCTATTGACCAGCGTTGAATGAGTTTGATTTGCCACTGTTTGTTGGAAAATCAAGAGACTTGTAGATTATAGATGATTTTCCTTAACTTAATAATTACTTGTGATGTTAGTTAGACTTTTATTACTTCTTTAGTTCTTGTTCATCAAGCAATTACCAAAACAATGAAAATCACAAAAAGAAAAAGTACATAAGATATAGGCTCCTAGCCAGAGCAAAACCCCTCCAGGGGAAAAACCCAAAAAGAAAGTTTCTCTTCTTATAGAATCTTCTTACAATGAGAATTCCAAGACCCAAAGACCAAAGCCCAAAATCCTCCCAAGCACCAAGTTAGCGCAGCAACAAGATCTCTTTCCAACAAACCAGTTCTTCCAAGATCTGCAAAAATCACCCCAGCTACAATCCATAATTTTGGCCCTACAACTTCACAGTGCAATTTCATCCTGCAACTCGCACAAAAACCCCAGGAGATTTGGCACATGTGGGCAGCAAAGATAGTTTTCCAAGAGACCTTATTTCTTCGACTTCTTCTTCTTTCTCCTTCTCTTCTTTGCTCTTCTTTCTTCTTTGTTATTGCAGATTGCACTTTCTTGAGAGTGTACTCCAAATGAGTCAAAGTCCCTTATTTATAGCCTTCTTGAGGGGTCAAATAGCCCTCCTTTAGGCTGACTTTACCTTCATTGGGCCGACTTGTTCTTGGAGGAATAAATGGCTTTTCTTGACACAAAATATATAATTTTCTTTGTTACAATGAGTCCAAATGGGACTATAATACATGACATAATTTTTTCTTTGTCCTAGAAAGACCTACAAGCATGAAGAACAGGCTTTTGACCTAGACTTGAGCATGAAACCCATGTTTTGAATAAACTAAAATTATTTTTCTTTCTTTTTCCTTCTTTATACAAAATATACAATGTCATGTTTACAAAAGGTCATTATGAAGACCGAACCTAGTTACAATTCCAACACTGTTTGACCGAGTTCTTTCGCCATTATTTGACTAAGTTCTTTGGCTGTTATTGTACCGAGATTTTGGGCAATTTACCCACTGGTTGACCAAGACACTTCTGAGCAGTTTGATCACAGATTGACCAAGACATTTCTAGGCAATTTGACTGAGTCTCTGAGGTGGATGCAGGAAGCCAAATTTCGGCTTGTTTGACCCAAGTTGACTAAATCTCTGAGGCAATTGCAAGAAACCGAAATTCGGCACGTTTGACCAAGTTTGACCTATATTGAATTATGTGGTTTATTTGACCAAATTTATAGGAAAATTCATATTGTTCTTTAGACTTTTGTTGAATTGAACAATTTCTCCTAAGAAACGAAAGTTGGGATTTTGTCAAGTTAGGGTTTTCCCAGAGTAAAATCTTGGTGTCCATTGTACATGGTTATTCTACTATGATCTCTATTGGTTCTATTACATTTACAGATGAATTTTCTGAGTGTAATAGCTTAATGATGTTTTAAAATTTGTTGAAGTAATGTTATATATCATTGGAAGTAATTATCATTTACAAAAATTTGTGTTGGTCTAATTAGCACTAGACAATCAACAAGGTATCAAAGCTTTGGTGAAGAAAGGCCATTGAGATCACTCCTTGAAGACACCTATTCTGTAATCTATTCTATGACAAGATCTTTGACCAGATGGCTCCCTCTATTAAGGTTGAAAATAAACTAGAAGGTGCAACAAATTTTAGGGCTTGAGAGACCAGAATAGATCTCATTCTTGAAGAAAATGATGTCATGGAATATGTGGAAGGCAAGATTGTTGAACCTCAATGATGAGAGAAAGGCCAAACACAAGAAGGCTGAAATTAAGGCCAAGAGGATTCTTATTGAACCCATCAAAGACCATTTGGTTCCATTTTTTCTGTGCTGAAGACTTCAAAGGAAATATATGATGCCCTAGTGGGATTGTACGCAGTCAACAACATTGGTCAGAAGATGACCTTAAGAAATCAACTTCATGATATGCAGATGTGGTTTCCTACTTTATGAGGATCTCTTAGTTAAGAAACCAGATCAAGGCCATGAGAGAAAATATTGACGAATCAAAACTTGTGACTGTGACTCGTAATGGTTTTCTAGACTCAAGGGATTCATTTGTATCAAGTATTTGTGGTAGATCAGAACTTCCAAAGTTTGATCAACTATGGACTGCAGTCTGCAAGTACTCAAGAGGAGTCTAAGCTAATATCAAAAGGGAAGATTCAAAGTCCTCAAGATGGTGAGTCCTAGCATTTGCAACTCATGCGAAGAATGGTAGAGGAAGAAGAAATTTTGGAAATTTTCAGAGAAGGAATACAGGTAGAAGATCTGTGCTTGATCAGGATCAGAAAAAGAAGGATATGTCAAAGATTCATTGTTTTCATTGTCACAAGTTTGGTCACTATAAAAACAAGTGTCCTGAAGAGAAGAATGACAAAAAGAGGAAAGGCAAGTCCTAGAACCAATTCCAGTCCCAGAGTGGAAGTGGGAAGTCATATCCATGGACGTCATCACGGGATTACCAAAGACATCCAGACAACACAATGCCATGATGGTGGTGGTGGACAAGTTGAGCGAGGCAACTCACTTCATACCTATTAAGTCTACCCACAAAGCCATCGATATTGCACAAATCTTCATGAAAGAAATATTCAGGCTTTATGGGATACCCAAGATGTTAAGTTCACCTCCAACTTTTGGAAGGTGTTGTTTGCTAGATTTGGGACTCAATTATCATTCAGTACAACATACCATCCACAGACGGGCTAGGGAAACGGAAAGAGTGAACAGGGTACTGGGGGACATGCTAAGAATGTACGTAATGCATCAATCGAAGAAGTGGGAGGAATACCTTCCCTTGGTTGAATTTTCATATAACCAGCCTAGATCCATCTTAACTCCGAATCTACTAAGTGCCAAGAGGGATCAAATCTCTTTTCACTCTAAAAGAGAATTGCATCTCAAGAGATTTGATCCCTCTCGGCACTTGGTAGATATAGATTTAAGATGTATCTACGCTGGTTTAATTATTAATTATAATTATAAATATAAATATAATTATTACTTTTATGTTTTTTATTTTACTTTTTTTTACCAAGTCAAAATGTCAAACATTACAACATCTCTATCATACTAGGATCAAATGTTTACATAAGAGTTAAGTTTACTTATGAACCTCAAATATAAAGAAAATTCTTAATAAAAAGTGGATCGAGTGAGAGGAAATCTTGGATAAAATATAATATTAAATATTATATTTTACCCAATATTTATTACTATTCCCACCCAGTAAAAAGTGGTCAGCGTGAGGGGGATTACTATTTAAAATGTAATATTATTACATTTTACTCAATATTTCCCCTCACCCCTACTAATTTTATAGTTGATTTTGCTTACTTTTAAACTACAAATATAGAGAAAAATTACAATAAAAAGTGGACCAGTTGAGGGAAAACATTGGGTAGAATGTAATATTATGGTATTATATTTACCCAATATTTCTCGCAACATAGTAAAAGGTGGATGAAGGGAGGCGGAAATATTAGATAAAACGTAATGATTTCATTTTACCTAATATTTCCCCCACCTCCTCCCCTCACCCCAGCTCACTTTCATAGTTAATCTTAATCATTTCTAAATTACCATCCTAGATCCATCAGACCTTTATTTCTATAACACATTACTACACATAAATTAAGAGAATATATTACAAATATTATATTAAAGTAATTATCAAAGAAGCCATTAGAATGAAGAAGCTTATATGCATATATACACATTATGTATTCATCCATTCAACAATAGAAACAAAACATACAAAAAGACATAGGGCCATCGAAAAGACCTATACAAATGCCCAATGCAACATATCCATAAAAACATTTTACCTTTACAGGCTACATGGATTCAATGCATATCATTTTCTACAGCTAATTATGTATCTAAATATATCATCAAACTAAGATGGATCTAGGCTAGTTTAATTTCCCCTTAAATAGGTTATATTCCACATGAATACCATGGGCCGTTTTTATTTTTTTTATTATTTAATTTTTATAGAATTATTTTTATTTTGTTATTTTGCTATTTTTATTTTATTTTCATCGAGTTAAAATGTTTACATTGCATTAGGTTACATTAAGTTACACATCTCTACCATATTTTAATTTTATTTTCACCGAGTAAAAATGTTTACATTACATTACGTTACATTACACATATCAAGCATACTAGGCTGAAGAGGAGCCCAATAAAAAATGAGTAATTTTATTAAACAATTAAAAAGTATTATATTATTTTAAAATAAAAAATATCATATTCAAAATTAGGGTCCAAACACTACCACCGCTAAATTAATTTTTTTACTTTAATTATTAGTTTATTTTATTTTATTTTTATGTTTATGTAATTTGACCATGTCAAAATGTTAAACAGGACAGAACAGGGCAAGACAGGACAAGACATTACAACATCTCTACCATACTGGGCTAGAGAGTGCCTCTTGACGCAATAATGGCTACCAGGAATCAATGAAGATGAGCCCCTTTGAGGCCCTGTATGGTGTTGAGAAATCTAGAGGGCAATAGTTAGAATGATTTCTCTTATACTTGATAACTGTTTGTGATGTCTTTTTACTTGTTCATTCTTATTAAGTTCTTCTCTTGATATTATGTTGTTCTTATCATCAAACAGCTACCAAAACAAGAAGATCAACAATACACAGGAACACAAGATATAGGTTGCAAGCCACAGCCATAACCTCTCCCCTTGAGAGGAAAACCCACAAATCTCCTCTTCTTATAGATTCTTCAATTGACGAATTCCAAGACCTCTAGACAAAGACCAATACCCTTCCAACACTAAGTTCGACCTTCTTGATGATGTGCTTCCTTTTTCCAAGACAAACCCAGTCAAATCTCTTCCAGCAACACAACTTCGACCCCCAGCAACAGAATTTCAGCCTCTACTGCATATCTAAAATTTTTGGCCCTCCCGAAAATAGTTGTTTCCACACGTGTGAGTTCATTTTGGGCTTCCAAGACATCTTGAGACCTTCGCTTAACTTTCTCCTTCTTCTAGAGCTGGAGGATGACCTAATGAGCCTTCCTTCGACCTTCTTTCTACACTTTATCCAAGTTCGACCTTGCAACAGCAAAACCCTAACCCAGCAACATAAACCCTTAGTCTCCTTACTTCCCACGTGTCAAGAGAGAAAGAAATGACCCAATCACTTGATCTTCGTCCTTCTTTCTTCGCTAGCATCTTTCTTCTTCTCCTTCGCTTGATTGATGAGAGAATGAATTGTGTCCATAGGAGGTCGAGTTCCTTCCAAGGTGGACAAAGTACCTCAAATTAGGCTGACTTCTTAGCTAGCAGGCCAACTTGGTCTTGGAGGGTATTTTGACACTTTTAAATACAGAAATAATTCTTTGTACAAATTACAATGCGTCCAATGGGGTCTTCATCATATGACAACGTCTCTTTTGACTTCTTGGCCTAGGACAAACCCTAGAAGCACTCAACGGGTTCTTGACCTCTAAAATAAAAGACCTTGATCATGAAACCCATGCTTCAAAATAACAATGATATTTTTTCTTTCATTTTACAATATACAAGAATCAAAAGTACATTTTATATTTATGAAGATCGAACCTAGTTACACATTTTTCAACACTATCTCTTAACTAGGGAGATATTCATAGATGGTACATGGACATTCTCAATCTGAAGAGATCTCATAAGAAGAGTCAGATTGCTAAACCATTTGTTTAGCATCATACCAACCAGCATTGTCACATAACAAGGCCTTGACTAACAGCGCTATCTCTCCACAACATCAGAGCACAATGTTGGCGAGACCAATGACTGATAGACACCATCATCATTGTCTTGCAAGGCACATACCCCACCCGGGTGTTCACAGGGTATGCCCTTTTAGGACTATTCTTAACTTGGATTGTCAGTCCTCAAAGAACACCGGTCCTTTACGACTACTCTCATCTTGGATGCCCTACCTTATCCTCAAAGAGTATCGGATGCCAGATGCGGGATTGCCCTTGGCGATATGTTGTATTGCACGTGGAGGGAAGAGAAGGGCACAAAGTGGTTGGTTTTTTCATGAAATTCTGTATTTGGTTTCCGACCTTCCCGGAAACTTTACATATAATTGCAGAATCAGCCCCAAAGCGTCTTTAAAGCGGCAACCTTTGTCAGCGAATAGGTCGATGCACTGGAAGGAGAAGAAGGGGCAGCCTGCCTCAGTTTTACATGTTTTTCCTTGTAAATGAATTTCGACCATCCCGGCGATGTCACACAATATCGGCGATTCCCCCCCCCCCCCCGCAATTCCTTAAGGATGGCCCATCAGGTATTGCGGGAGCCATGTGAGACTACAAGATGCGGGACTGTTGTGACTGCGAGACTGCAGGGTCATCAAGATGCGAGATGACTGCGGGACTGCTGTGACTGCGAGACTGCAAGGTTGTCGAGATGCGGGATGACTGCGGGACTGCAGGGTCGTCGAGATGCTAGATGACTGCGAGACTGCAGGGTCGTCGAGATGCGGGATAACTGCGGGACTTCAGGGTCATCGAGATGCGAGATCTGCAGGACTGTAGGGTCGTCGAGATGCGAGATGCGAGATTGCGGGGTCGCCAATATGTGATTTACGAGATGTGGGGTCATCGATATGCAGTTTTCCCTCATACTTAGTCATTTTCTTGGTTTTCAAGGCCTTCCAAGTGTGATCTTCAACATGCTCTAACTTTCGATCCAGAAGTCCATTCTTGGACTTCTGTATACCGTTGGAAAGCTCTTTCCGAGCACTAAGCAATAGAGAGGGTCTGATTTAGCGCTGAGATCTTTTGTGGCCTGGAAAAGTGGCTCCAAAATTCACTGCTCTTGGGCATCCTTGACCAACTGAAACCCACAATGCAGTGGGTGACAACATTGGCTCCAACTGGGGGCAGTACCTTGCTGCCAAGGTGCTGAGAACCTGGAGACCAGTAGCTTTCCTTCCATTGGTCATGGAGTCATTTCTAAAAACAAAAAAATTAACTAAACGACTACAAACTGACTAAATGATTGTAAGATTCACTAACTCACTGGCTTACATAGCAGAAAACTTTTAAGAAAAATAAAAATTTTAGACAACACATCACCAAAGTCTTAGGGCCTTCTCCTCGGGCTTCAATCTTGAATGACAGTTGTCCATACCTACTAAAAATATAATTATTAGGTTATGTCCTCTCCAGTGCAGCCAGTTAAGCAACTGGCTACTTGACTACATTCTACTCATACCTCTTATGAGCAGGCAGAAGAAGAAAGGTGCTGGCAACTCAAGATTCCACTAATTCTGAAAACCAACCTTCCAATGATACGATCTCCACATTAGGGCACTGGACCTCATTCCATTGTTCTCTAGAAATTCAGCTATTAAAACTAACATGTACCTCCTAAAATCTTCGAACAAGAAATTTAATATGTGTTCCCAACTTGGTAATTAATGCTCAACTCTTTTGATCTCCTCCATGAACCCTCTAATCGAGTTACTAAGCTCCTTACCTTCTTCTATAAATCGTTTGACCTGCTTAATAATCAGCTCGAAGCCTCCAAGCACAGTCGAGCATTCAACATTCACATTCCTTCTTGTTTGTAGCCCAAGGAGCACTGCTTCATGTTCCGCTACGTTGTTGGTCGCCTCAAATTCCAGCTTGAATGAGAGGGGTATCGGGTTGGCCTCTGGAGATACCAACAATATTCCAGCTCCATTTCCCTCTTTTGAGTTTGCTCCGTCGAAGTACAATTTCCATACTTCATTTTCATTTAAGTGTTGGTATTCCAACTGCCTTGTCAGTTGTACTGATGCTTCTTCTAAGAGGTTCTTGTCCTCTTCTAAGAATAGGCAGGAGGGGTCGCTTTCTTTTCCATGAGCTGGGGAGTTTTCTGAGCCTTTAGCTGGGGTCACGGATTTTACAAACCTAAATTCTCTATATAGCCTCCTTTGCTTACCTCCGAAAGTGGGAATAGTGGCATAAGTCAGATCTAGCTTAATAGAGCCACCCACCTTGGAACCCCAAGATCTGGATAAGAGCATTCCAAAATGAGGAGGAATATCGGCCACCACTACGTCCATTACCACACTCTTCACGGGGATTTGAACCAAGTTTACCACCAGATCCTTTATCATCCATAACACTTGTGTTAGAATTTAAATTCTAAATTGTTGTAGACTTATAATAAAACACCAAATAAATTTTGAATGTAATATGTATATATATATATATATATAAATATATTGATAAAAATTGAATGATGTTTACCAGGCTGAGGCGGTGCTCCTTAAATAGGAGTTGACTGGCCATGCTTAATTAGAGACACATGTCCCTTGGGGACTGATGTCTCTTCATTTAACTAATTATTTGCTAATTAAT
>APFE030383657.1:0-10062 GCA_000404065.3 Pinus taeda
AATGTGGGTAGGAAAAAAAATCATAAGTCTCAAGAAGCCATATCAAATTGGGACATTGAGAATAGTAGCCATTCAAAAGAGGGAAAGTCCGCCTGCTAAAAAAATGTAGTCTACACTGTGCACATCTTGTTAGGAAATTAAGAACAAAAAAATGTTTTTCACTAGCCTACCTATAAAAATGGAAGTGTAGTGATAGTTGAAAAATTTAAATACTAAATAATAATTCATAGAAATATATATCTGACTTGGAATTTACACAAATTGGTTTAAAAAAATACCATCCACCCAAGTACATCATACACTGTTAAATCCCAAATCCAACTACATTAGTGTTAATAAACAATATTCGGTTACATTTCTAAAAGCACTTAGTAAGTTTCTTTCCTAGATAAGTAAAATGGACATGAATCCTACTCCACTAATAAATAGAAAAAAGTTTATGGAAGACACAAATAAACTATGAGTTTTAAATACAAATTTAATTAGGAGCTTTGAGATGTTCATGATATTTTCTTTTTGGCTTGGCTACGTGAAATATATCATGAGGTGACTGTTTTGATGTTCATTTGAGTTTTCCAACCATCTCATTTATAGGCTACACTAATTGTTGTATGCCTCATTATAAAAATTCACACACACAATTCCACTTGCTCTTTTTAAAATTTATTAAAAACATTTTGTAAATTTATCAAAATACTTACCCTACATACATATTGCTTTACAATTTTAAATAAAATATTGTATTAATATCGAATAAATTTCATATAACAACAATTAAATAAAATAAAAAATAAATAACATAATATATCCATCACAGTCTCTAATCTTATTCCACGCCCTACTTCAAACATAGGAAAAATAAATAAAATGAAAAATGAAAAATAAATAGACACTTAATTATAAACTTAACATCTATATAATAATATATAATAATACGAGTAAATAAAAAATAAATAAAAGCAAAAACATGAATCGAAACCTATTGTTTTCCCTTCGGAAAAAGCATTAATTGAAATAGAATAAAAACAACAAAAGCATCCACCCAACCAAAAAGATGAACCTAACAATCAAATCAGCAGCTCAACGTCGACCGAAAAAACATGAACATGGCAACAAAAGCGCGTGGACAGAAAAATCATGAACCTGGCAACAAAAGCATCTGGGTGGATGGAGAAAGAATGAAACTTGCAACAAAAGCATCAGCCCAACCTGGATGGAAAGAGCATGGAAAAAGCATGAGCTTGTTAACAAAAGCATTAGTGCAACCTGGACGGGAAAAACATGAACATGGAAACAAAAGCATCAGCGTGGACAGAAGAATCATGAACCTAGCAACAAAAGCATCAGCGTGGACGGAAAAACCATGAACCTGACGGAAAATTCATGGTCCTTGCAATAAAAGCATTTACCTGGCATCTTTTTCAAAATAGAAAGCACAACAATAGAAATTTAAAAAAAGCAAAAGCATCAACCCATTCGTTTCCAAAAAACAGAAAAGCGCGAGAATTGAAAGTTAAAAAAAAACAAATAAAAATGAACCCTCAATTTAGAGGCCGTAAAACACTCTTATAGCCGTTGAAGGAAGGAGTTGGGGAATCCCTATATATATCTATATTAAGTCTTTATGTTTATATCCAGTTTGGTATGCTTGTGTCGGTGTGGTTTGAGTTTTGGGTCTATTTTCTATTGATGTTTAAGTTGAGTATGTGAATATTCTATAAGAGGAGGAGGCTTAGAATAGAAGGGAAGGGAATGGCACGAATGATAGAGTTGGGAAGTTGATTTAAGTTGAGTTGTTTAATAGTTTTTTTGGGCTTATAGAGATCAATTATTTCTCAGAAATCGTATGGATCAAATTCAATTCTATTTAATTTTGTTTCAGTGTTTAATCATCTTTGCTCTGGTGCGATAACTAATTCCATTTCATAACCTTATATTTTTGTTGGGTGCATTGCAAATTATTGGTAAGTAAATGAATGAAAGAAGAAACTAGGTGGTTGCCTAACCTCTTTAGCTGAAGAAATTAAATCTAATCCCAATTCCAGGTATTTGTATATGTATCTCTCTTTTTGATTAGTTTAAACATAGTGCTTTAGGCATTTTATATTGAATTTAAGCCTTTGATTCCTCCTTAATAATTCCCTTGTGTATGTGGCTCTTCACCAATTTATCCTATCCCCTAGGAATTCAAGTATCAATGTCTGTATTATTAATTTATTTTCTTGTGTCACACCTCTTCTTCTTTATTAGATTAACCCATGGTTGTGTCTTGTGTTCTTTGTTCCTTTAACGTGTGGTTTGATGGTTTTTTTCCTTTTTTTTCCATAACGTGTTGTGCCATGTGCATCGGCCATCGTTTTAAGCCCCTGTTTCCTCAATAATTTTACCCTTGTGCCAAGTGCATCAGACATGGATTTAAGGCTCTGTTTCCTCCTCGGATGTGTCCACCATACCAGTTCTATTAAATTGACCAAACATGGATTTAAGGCTTTGTTTTCTCCTCAAATGTGTCCACCATTCGAATGAGTTTTACATTTAAGGCTAT
Organism: Pinus taeda; assembly: GCA_000404065.3. NCBI lineage: Eukaryota > Viridiplantae > Streptophyta > Pinopsida > Pinales > Pinaceae > Pinus > Pinus taeda. The sequence goes on from APFE030383657.1 coordinate 2,546, forward strand.
GTTTCCTCCTCCATAATTTTAACCATACCAATTCTATCCACGTGTGTAAGCATGCATGTCTTTGGATTCAGATTCACGTCCATAATTTTAACCATACCAATTCTATCCACGTGTGTAACCATGCATGTCTTTGGATTCAGATTCACTTTAACCGTGTACGCATGTATCTGTGTATTGTGTTATGTGTCAATTAAACCCGCCCACCAATGAATTTATTTTCTGCTCAAACTCAGTAATGGAACCATCTTCCCACTTCTATCATCTTGGGGTTATCCTTCCTTTCTTTCAATAGGTTTATTGAACTTTCAAATTAATATATAATATCCAGTTTCAAATTACTAATATATATACATACACCTCAACTCCCTTCTATGAGTACTGGTTTATTCAAATTTTATTGATCTTAGCTCACCTCTTTCTTTCCAGTCAATTGGGAATTCTTAGTTATATATGTATAGTTATTCGTCTTCTTTGGGAATTCTACCATTCTTACTCTTTTTTCTTGGAGATAGTTTAAGCTACGTAAATTGAAATGGCCTTGTACATATGTTGTTTTATATTTTTCACACAGCCGCTGGAAAAACCTCTCATACATTTTAAAAATCAAATTAATTATATCATTAATTACGATACATAATCATAATTCATACTATTTTTTGGGTTATTTTATAAATAACCATATTTGTTTATTTATTTTATTTTCATGAATGACTCACAAATAACTATCTTACATATATATTTTTATTTAAATTATTTTTTTTTGGATTATTTTATGAATATTAATATTTATTTATTTATTTATTTATGATGTGTATATTATTGCAGGCTTGTTTCTAGGAATGACTCATAAATAATTGTTTTACACATATATTTTTATTTAAATTATGCTTATTATATTTTGGATTATTCCATAAATAACAATATTTGTTTATTTATTTATGATGTGTATATTATTGCAGGCTTGTTTCTAGGAATGACTCATAAATAACTGTTTTACATATGCGCTTAGGAAAAGTTGAAAGGAAGGTAAATTTGTTTTCATTATTTATATATGCCATATAAATCATTATTACTTTTATATAAAAAATAAATTCATAATTTTGATTTCATTGTATATATATGTAATATAAATGATTATTACTTTTATATAAAACAGAAACTGATCATTTTTGTTTTCATTATTTATATATGCAATGTAAATGATTATTATTTTTATATAAAAAAGAAATTGATGATTTTCGATATATTTTGTTAAAAATATATATTTCTCTCTAATATTTATGTTGTATTGCACGCAAATCTACTTACAGGAACGACCTCACCTTCTATTCTTGCGAAAAGTGTTTTTCCCAAAGTAAATATTGATGTAGTTATATACTATTCTTTTCTCAAATATTCTACGAGAATTATGCACACAATTATTGATAAAGTTATTTTTATGGAAGGGGTTCAAAATACTCCTTCCAAGTGCTCAAGGGGGATGGGGAACCATTCTTCTTTGACTAGTGTAGTATTTCTTGTTTGTATTGACCATATTTCTTTAAACTCATATGCATCACAAGACATTTTTTAACACACATTTACTCTACAACATTTATATTTGAAGCATGTTATCTTACAATTCAATGATCATCCATTCATATTATAACACTTTTCCCAATTGTATTTAACCCAAAACACAGTTACATTGGAAAAGGTTTAATTTTTTTTTTTTACAAAATTACAAATTATACAATCTTCCACAATGCATTGAAAGGCGCCAAGTATCTCTCTAATTAACAAGCCCTTCATATTCGAATCTTTCTTATTTTTTTTTTGCCCTTTTCTATTTCATTGGTTTTTAAAGCTTTTTATATTGTATTATTTTATATATTTATATAATTAGATAAGAGTATATACATATAATTTAGCTTCTTATATATACTTGGTTAAATAGTACGATACAAATTTACTTATTCGAATTTCTATATATATTTTTCTGATTTTGAAAATGTTTAGTTGAATTGCATGAGTGGTTTTGACCGTGTGCTTAGTTGAATTGTGTGTTTGCTCGTTCGAATTGCTTATATATTAATAGTTGTATGAATGTTTATTTATGAATATATGTATGTAATTTGAAATTGTTATCATGTGTCTGTTGTTTTTAATTATGAATTTCAATGTGTATGTACAATGTAGATTTTAATTTGTATATTATGAGTTTACTTTTGTTTAAAGTTGCATAAGCATATTTTAGTGTTTTCCTTTATTGACGTGAAATTGTATGTTGTGTATTTAGTTGAGTTTGTATATTGTATGTTTCTTTATTTCAACTTGTACTTTGCATGTTTCTTTATTTGAAATTGAATATATATATATATATATGTGTGTGTGTGTGTGTGTGTGTGTGTGTGTGTGTATTATATGTGACTTGAAATTGTAATAGTATGTTTGTTGTATTGAATTGTTATTGTAATTAATTTTAGAACGCAAATAGTGCACAAGTTTTACTTTGTATATTGTGTGTTAGCTTATTTAATGTTGTGATGGCATGTTTGAATGTCTCTCTTTGAATTGACTTGACATTGACATTGTATGATGCGTATTTCCTTATTTGGAATTGTATATTATGTGTTTTTGTATTTGAATTCGTATTTGGTGTTTGATATTTAAAAATTTAAAATTGTATTTAAATTTGTATTCTAGGCATTGTCTGAAATTTCATATACATGAGAGAACATGTTTTTTCAAAGTTTTGTATGTGTAGGTGGTTTTGTGAATGTTTGTGAATGTATGTGTTTAAATTTTATATTCCACTGCATGTATATACTTGGTAAAATAGTAGGATACATATTTACTTATTCGAGTTTCTATATATATGTTTATGTATTTATGTTGATATTTTGAATTCAAATTGTGTACCATATTTGTTTATTCATTTTAAATTGTGAAATCGTGTGTTTAGTTGAATTGCATGTATATGTGAGTGGTTTTGACCGTGTGTTTTGTTGAATTGTGTATTTACTTGTTTGAATTGCTTATATATGAATAGTTGTATGAATGTTTATTTATGAATATATGTATGTAATTTGAAATTGTAATCACGTGTTTGTTGTTTTAATTTGAAATTGTAATCACGTGTTTGTTGTTTTTAATTACGAATTTCAATGTGTATGTATAATGTAGATTTTAATTTGTATATTATGAGTTTACTTTTGTTTAAAGCTGCATAAGCATATTTTAATGTATATGCATATTTTAATGTTTTCCTTTATTGACGTGAAATTGTATGTTGTGTGTTTAGTTGAGTTTGTATATTTTATGTTTCTTTATTTCAACTTGTACTTTGTATGCTTCTTTATTTGAAATTGATTAAGTATGTTTACTAAGTATTAAAATTGAAATTTATTAAGTATGTTTAATTATAATGAGATTTCTATTTTTTATTTCTCTTCTTTAATTTTATTTGGTTAAAATATATTTCAATCATTTTGAGAATGTATAAATTTAATTAAAAATCACCATATAAATACTAATCTTATTTAATAATTTTATTTTATTTTTGAATTAAATTTTCAACATTATTATTATTATTCTTATTATTTATTTATTTTTCTTCGTATTTGTCATTTTCCATCTAAAGATTAGTAAGTTAATTTGAAAATTTGCAACAAAACATAAATATTTTGATAATATAACGTTTTAACATAAAAAAAAACATAATTAGTAACTATTTTTAATAAATATTACTACCATAGCAATAATAATGGGATTAATGCAAAATTTTATCATAATTTATTTTCATTAATGTTAACAAATTAATATGTTTTTAAAAAATATCCATTAACATCATTAATCATTTAAAATATTAAATCAATATAATAACTATAGTTAATAAATATTTCTACCACACCAATAATAATTTGATTGATGCAAAATTTTATAACAATTTATTTTCATTAATGTTAATAAATTAATATGTTTTTAAAAAACATCCATTAACATCATTAATCGTTTAACATATTAAATCAATATAATTAAATCATATCCGCATGTTGATAAGTAAAAGATCCCATATAAAAGTTTTTGCGGCATATAAGTTTACACATTCACGTGGTTGACCTTGTTAGTAGAGATTATAATCTTGAAGCAAAGAGGAGTTTTTTTAATTGCTAATGAAAATTAGCATAACACATATTTAAAAATAAACATATTTTGACATTTTAAAATAGAATATTTCAAGCAAATGAACATGAATCAATCACTATATTATTCTATAAGAAAATATTAACTCAATGAAACATTTTCATGAATAAATTGATGTATTAATGTTAAGTCTCCTTGTTTGTTTGGGAAAATCCCATAGGTTGAGTTAAGGAAATATGGAAAATATGATTTAACCAATAGGAGAACCTTTAGGGAACCTATGAGATCCATGCATATGCCTGTATCTAAACTACTCAACTTGTTGTAAGTCTTCTTATGTGTTAGCACTTGTCGAGTCTAGTAGAGAAGGGAAAAGGGGAAAATATTAAGCGAGCAAATCAATATCAAAGGTCCTAAAAAAAGTTCTTTTAAGGGGAAGCATATTCTTCTCTCAATAAGTCAGGATCCCTCATATGGTCATTGAAAAAATAAGTGTCAATGCACAATCTATTAACCTTCTAGTGTAGGGAGGTGAAGCTAGTGACTTCACCATGGTATTATCCAGGCTTGCTGGTAGCGAAGAAACTTTTGTGCTCTTGAAGTGAATTCATCAGGGTACTATCTAGGCCTGCTGGCAGCAGAGCAACATAGAACATGAAAAATCATCTTATGAAAATCATAATTTGTCGTGCACATTACCCTTCCTTATATTGAAATAATTGTGATATGGTGTATGTTTTATCTATCTTCCAACCAAGCTAAGAAAATTGAGATGCTATGTGTAAAACTGGGTCAAAGAGGGGAGGTCGAGAAAATCAATACTTCCTGAAAGTTTGGCCCTTAACTGAAAGCTATTTCTTGACAAAGAAGTTGAACTTCACCCAGTGAGACCACAAGTGTTTTCGTTGCTACAAGACCATCCAAAATTTCACTACATTTCAATTTTGGAGCCTATTATTACTATTGAATCTAGAATCGTTTTGATCAACAAATGTCGTTTATGTTATTTTGTCTGTTTATTAAAATAATAGCACATTAGTAATTTTTTTTAGTAAGAACTTAAATAAAAGCTACAAAACGTTTTTAAAATTGTTATAAATTGCTTAGTGTTTAGAGTTTAGAATTTAGGGTTTGTGGTTTAGGGTTTAGAATTTAGGGTTGAGGATTTAGGGTTTGTGGTTTAGGGTTTAGGGTTAAGCATTTGCAGTTTAAGCTTTAGGGACTATGCTTTAGGGTTTAGGGTTTATAACACTTTATAAAATGCTTAGGGCTTATGGTCTTCCCTTATTATAGATATTGGTAAAATTCTTAGTGTTTATGGCTTAGGGATTAAGGTTTGGGGTTTAGGGTTTAGGATTTAGGGTTTATAGCATTTTAGTAAATTCTTTTAATAAGAACTTAAATAAAAGTTACAAATAGTTTTTAAAAGGTTATAAAATTCTTAGGCTTTAGAGTTTAAGGTTTAGGTTTTATAACAATTTAGTAAATGTTTTTAATATACATTTAAATAAAAGTTACAAAACACTCTTTAAAATGTTATAAATTAATAAGGGTTTAGGTTTTAGGGTTTAGGTTTAATGGATTAACGTTTAAAATTTATAACACTTCAGTAAATTCTATTAATAAACATGTAAAAAAAATTACATAGGGTTTAGGTTTTAGGGTATAAGGTATAGGGTTTAGGGTTTAGGGTTTAGGATTTAGGGTTTAAGGTTTAGGATGGGACCCAGCCCACAATCCAACATATAACTTGACACAAGTTTGTCCATCGCTATTGATGAATTCGGATTTTGTTGATGATTTGGCTTTTGATTAATGTTATGATCAATGGATATTTATGTTGGTGGTTGCAATAATTTAATAGGATCATAAATATGAAACTGACCTATCCTCCTGCCTCGGTCCTCATTTCCTGCATGATGATTATGCAAAACCCTTTGCCATTTTGGTCATTTTCAACATTTCTTTCTGCTATGAGAGCTATGCAAGGGTTTCTTTGGAGATGCTCTGTTTTGGTTTTGTTTACGAATGAGTGTGGTCCGTGAGCTTGCATGTGTTGTTGGCAGCTGCATTCCTTGCTGTATGGTCCTGTTATGCATTCTGGAGGTTAGTTTGCTCGTTTTCCTCTGCACAATGAGTTATTTCTTCTGCTCGTACCTGGAATCAATTTCTGGTTTGGTTTGTCGGACTTTCAACCGTTCCCTTCTGTTGTTGGTTATTTTTGTTACTGCTTTGCTGCTAAAATCATTTTACTATTGTTCCCATGTGCATAGGTTACAGGCACAATGGTTCACTTGGTTATGTCTTTCAGGTATTTTTGTCTTTCCTTGATTTATCTCTGGCTTCTCTTAGTTTAAAAACTAACGGTGTCTCCTCCTTTTGTCTCAGGTCATTTCCTGTGTTCTGTGGCTCTATAGGATGAGGGTTCTTGTTTAATCGCACTCCCAGGTGAGATTATGTGCTTCCCTTACTTGTATTGTGTCTCTGCTCATTCACTGTTATGCGTGTTGTGCTTGACACTCGCTTGTTCTACTTTCACAAGTCAAGAATTTGACCTCAGGCGTGGATGGTTTCAATGCCTCGGTTTGTAAACCCTTCGACGCCTTTCTGGTAGGCTCTGTCAGCACTGTTTCATTGAATTGTAGTTAGGGTTTGTAGTTTTCTAGTGGCCACGCCTCGGCATTCATTTGCTATATCTTGTTTGAGTCATTACACAACCTGGGCACATCTTTGTTTACAATTCTGGTTTGTAATTTGTGTGGGTTGAACTTATTGGTTAGGCTCGAGGGTTTCACGATGACAAACCCTTGACTAGGGTCTGCCCTGTCTCGCAGTCACTGTTTATTCTATTTGTTTTGACAATGTAATGCTGGACTCTTATATAATAACAATTATATGTTTTCTTTATCTCTATTCCATTTGGAAAAGAAAAAGAAATGGTATATAGTAGGTTGTAATGAATTACCTATGTTTTGGTTGTCCAATCGATACTCGGATTCGTTTTTCTTCATTCAATTGTTTCGCTGTGTGGACATTCTCCTGGCCGTGAGATTGTTTACATGTTTGTCTATTCTGGTCTTGCGAACATGCATGCAATTGATAGTGCTTTGTTTCTTAAGGGAGGAAAAACATAAATTTGTAGGCCTGCACTTTGTTATTTCTAAATCCGTTAAACAAATGAGAAAACATAGCTGCACAGTATGTAGACAATAGTATAGATGGATGAAAGATAAATGTGTGCTCTGTCTCTTTTTATTATTTGTATCCGAAAATGCTGAACCTTTTCAATGATTTTCATTGTTACAGTTATATGCTTTGTCTACAGTTAATGGAACTGTGTTGTTACTTTTAGTTGTAGACCTTATAGTTACATAACTATTAAGTATTTGGTT
>APFE030383673.1:0-11612 GCA_000404065.3 Pinus taeda
AAAATAGTTAAAACCCCTAGGTAAATTCATATGTCCCTTTGACTTTTAATTTAATAATAATATAACTAACTATCAATTTAATAATCAATTAAACTAACTGTTCCCCGGTCAAATTTAGCCGTTAGTCAATATAGCCGTTGCCTGGTCAAGAATTATAGCCGTTGGAGGTTCTGCTCTGACTGTTTAACATGCAAAGCTTGATCTGATTCTTCAACTTGTCCTGACGATGAACCACACTGGTTGGTTCAAAATGCGTCGACAAATGAAATAAAATAGTTAAAACCCCTAGGTAAATTCATATGTCCCTTTGACTTTTAATTTAATAATATAACTAACTATCAATTTAATAATCAATTAAACTAACTATTCCCTGGTCAAATTTAGCCGTTAGTCAATATAGCCGTTACCTGGTCAAGAATTATAGCCGTTGGAGGTTCTGCTCTGACTATTTAACATGCAAAGCTTGATCTGATTCTTCAACTTGTCCTAATGATGAACCACACTGGATGGTTCGAAATGCGTCGACAAATGAAATATCATGTGATTTACGCCAGAAAATCTTTCATAATCTTGATATGGATCACAGAAGCCTCAATTCAACAATCAAGTAATAATTATTAACCTTATAAATAATTAAACCTTTAAAAAATAAAAACAGCCTATTATCAAGGTATTAGGATTAATTATTTAATAAAGTGAATTAAATTATAAAATAAATTATTTAACAATATATATAAAATAATTTAATATATTAATTAAAAAAAATTATTAATTAATTAAGAATATTCTACATTTCAAAAAGAAGGCTTGCACCTTGAGGAATTTGATCTCTCTCGGCGCATGACAGATCCAGAGTTAGATGGATCTAGGCTATCTGCATAAGAAAAGACAAGTATAACATCTCGTAACTACTTGTGGTTATTGCTTCAGTTGACCAAGTGGAATATAAATACAATTCAATTCACTCATGTATTTTGACTTCTGAGCTACAATTTTCCCATTGTTTATTTCTATTAAACAATTTCCTTGCTCCATGTAAAAACCCCATCATGCTTGCCTGCTATCCTTGTTCTTTATGATAATCTAAACCACAAAATTCCTTTTTAGAATGACACGAGAAGTATTACCGTCAGCATGTGAAAAGCAAAATATTATTGTTCGGCATTTGGCTAATCCCGTGCCAGCAGATGTCCTGTTTTATCAAAAGTAACTTCAGTAAAATTGTCCACAGATTTGCTACACTTCATCCTCAAGGAACCTCCAATGTATGGTGCCAAGAATGCCAAGAACAAGCCTCATAAAAATGTCTATACAAGATCAAAATTCAGTGGCACTTAAACAGCCTTTAGATATGTGTAATAAACCCTAAGAAAAGACCTTCCAGCCATCAAAAAATTACTTCTGAAAACCTCAAAATGCCACAGCCAAACCGAAAATTGCTCCCACAGATGTATCAGCGAATGACCTCAGAAAAAAATGAATGATCTCCTTCTCAAGGGTCGAATTTCTTTTGCCTGAGGACCTGCGCCTCTGTGGTGGAAAGTTGCCACAGAGAGATCCAAATTGATCCACAGAGGAGGCCGAAAACCTTCAACAGAAAGCCTCAGAAAATTTTCATGGACGTCTACCAAAAAGGGGCTGAGTTACCTCAGCACTTTAGCCACAAAAGGAGTCCAAGTACACCATTTTCATCCAAGAATTTGCCCACAGTATCAGTGATGTAAGGTCAGAAATACCCTCTGAATTGTCCTCAGGAGATGTGCCTCAGGGAGGCCAAAATAGGGCCTCAGGGTCTGTGCACTGTTACAGGAGTACAGCGCTAGAGATGTGCAAAATTGCAAATATCCCCACAAAGTAACCCCAAACAATTGCAAGGAATATGTGTTGTAGATAGCCACAGAGATCTATCATAAACCCAGCCAGAAGCCAACAAGAAAATACAAACAATACAAGCCCAAAAACCCTTCTGAACTCCGCCTTCTACTTTTTGTTATGCATTCTTCTCAGGTCTCAGATAATAGACAAATTTTGCCTAAGAAAATTGAGTTCATCATTCTTTCCTTTGGAGAGGACGATTTATTCAATATATATAGATCAATGTTTTACAACCCGGCCGAGTCAGAACCAACCATCTGACTGTAAGTCGTTCGCGGGTCGAGTGTGGCTGGGAAAACGACTCGGTCAATGTAGAAAACGGAACGGCGGGCCCGAGTCAGCAATGACCGCGGCCGAGTCAACTCAATGACTCGGCCGGGTCATTGCTGACTCGGCCGACCCGGCCGGGTCTGCTAAAAAAACGGTCGGGTCACTGGCCACATGTTTCCCAAGGCTTGATTGATCAAACCAACAAACCACTCTGTGCCTTAATATGTATTCAAACAAGAAAACCAAGAGCTGGGACTTCCCTTTTTAATGACAGTTGGAATAACCTCCAAACAAGGGACCAACCGTTTTCAATTTGCTTCAATATCAAACTTACAGGAATTGGCTCGAACCAAATAAGAATTTGAAGTATGCTCATTTTAAAGTGCATGTCAGCCGAGGTTAATTTACAGGTCATCCCTACAAGTTACATCATCATTTGATACTTTTTGATGTCGATCCTAAACTATTGTGTATGTCTGTCCGACTAAATATTACTTCAATGTTGCTCAGGTATATACATATATATATATAGTGTTATTTTTCAATATCTTGCGTGTGCTGGAGTTGAGAATAGCTCTGCAATTTGTTACACTCTCCAACAGCTTAAAATGCACCTGATAGGTCTCACTCTCAAGACAAAGTAAGGGAGGATCTGTCATCTGGCTCATCCAAAACAATTCCTCAACCTTCAAGTACAGAGCATAGTCACTGTTCACTTCATGTGCCTGAAAAATTATAGAATAGAGTACGTCTAGAAGTCCCATTGTATATGGTGGTGACAGTTGTTCCCCATTCATCTTCCTTTGATGCCAATTCTTCATCTTGAGTGATGAGCTTCCTTTTATTGTAACCAAAAGGTGAGCAACAAGAGGCGAGGCATTCTCTTTTATAAGTCCATTTCATATATGTTGTTTTCAAGTGGCTTCTACAAGCTGGAAAGACCATCTATTTCTAGCAGAGTTTCATGATCATCTCCTCACACTGTGGTATCTTCCTACTGATCCGAATATACTGTAACTGTTTCTCCAAATTTCCAAATTGTACAGCAAATTGCCCATGCAGTGTCCTTAATTTCGTCTTAAGAAACAAAAATGATTTTATGCAAGAACAGGCTTTAAAAAATGTCTCAGCTTTCCAACTAATGTGGACAGTTATCAGAGATTACAAATGTATTGCCATTGGGTACCTATAATGGATTGGTTCATGAGCCTACTTTGATCATATGTTGTCTTCCATCTATATTATAATGTTGTGTGTTTGGAAACATGAATGAAAATCTTTAAAATTATGTTTAAAATCTTCAAAATTATGTTTTTTTATCAAAAAAACTAAATATTTAATGTATTTTTTACAACGACCGAGTCATTGAAAACGAGTCGGCCGAGTCATTACCGTTTCGGAGTCGGAGTCGGAGTCATTGCTCGGCCGAGTCGGAGTCGGAGTCGGAGTCTTAAAACATTGGATTGAACTACCCGTGATAAGTTTGATTTCAAGGTTGAGGAGGTGAACCACAGTTGGATATTCCCTCACCTTCTACTCCAACAAGCAAAAATCTAACCTAAGATGGCTCACCCAAACATTACAAAAGGCATAGGAGTAGGTAGGAGAAAACACATCTTTAGTGAGTATATCTCCAAGGAGATATTCTAACCACATTGCATTGGTTTCCTCCATCAATGAGCCTTCCAATTGTCCTAAGGAGAGGTGTGGTAACTTGATGTAGGATTATCTTTGGATTGATTCCAAGATTGCGGCAAGTACATATTTGTTGATGGAAGGATTGGTGCAATTGCAAAAGGAATTGATTGGTATGGGTGACAGCACTTTCCTCATAAAAAGCAACCATTAGCTTTCATGATTACTTCAAAATTGTTTACACCATGTTTGGGGGTGCTTCATGAGATTAAGTGTATATGATGTACGATTAGCCCTTGGATGGTTTGTGATGGAGTCGTCGTGAAAATTCCTAAACCGGAATCCCTACTGCAGCAACTGATGATATTTCTCCTATTTGATAAATTCCTTTAAACAAATTACTTGCAGTTTCCTACGGCAAATATCGAAATACATACACTGCAACCTTCACTTAATTAAATTATATGCGGAAACAAGGAACTGAGCAAGAAAGAAAATACAACATACGAACATCGTTATTTTTGGACAAATGTCCCCGGAAAAACCCAATGACCGATGCAACAGATTTGAGGGTTTTTATTATTAAGCAGAAGTTATTTATGAATACAACCTCTGGATGCCTTGCTGGCAATCCAGTACAAAGAATATCACTCGACAGAAGAAATTAGTGAGATTACCACACTCTACACTACAAGTCCCAATTGATCCAGTAGCTAAACCAACGAGTCCTCCACTACCTTTGCGCTAACCCTACACAGTCACTGAATGGGCCTGCGTTGTTGAAGAATCTACGGCAGCTAGCATTATTAAGATTCTTCTAGACTTTATAACAATTTGTGAAGTGCTTTTACAATTTATCTTAGCTTGATCTTCTTCTTGTTATTAGTGTGTGTGTTTACTTCATCAAATTGCTACCACAAATAAAGAGACAAGCCCTCTCCCTCTTGGAAAGGAAAATCCACACGAAATTCTTCTTATGGAGATTCAATTGACGAACACCAAGACCATAACCCTTGACCTACTAGGCCATTCGAAGACCAAGTCACAATCCTCTTCTTGTTGTTGAGATCATCATCAACACTGCTACTTCACTAAATTCATCATTCATGCACCTTCACTGAGTTCATCACAATAATGAGACCATAACTACTGCACCATATCTCCATCTTCTTTTAGATTATTACTGCACTTTTCTCTGAGACCACCATTGTGTAGATGAGACTTCCATACTAACACATCTATGTGAATGCTTCACCAAGGCATTCATGCTTATCCTCCATACTTGCTTGAGATTCTGATGTGTCCGAGATGGCATAATGAGATCATAATTATGTTGAGACTCGTCCGAGTTGTTGATTTGGGGTAGCATCGGATGTGCTCTAGCCATGAAAATTGGTGGAGAGGCTAAAGCACATGAGATCTCCAAGACCCAGAAATGGTTTGGGCAGATTTTACAGTTAAGGAGATAATTAAAATAATTAATATTTTTAATGGTTTCCTAAGTCCAAACTTAGGAAAATAAAAATATTAATGGGTATTAATATAAAACTGGCTTAGAAGGTTCTAAATGACATGGATCAAGCCAAATTTAATCTTAGCAGTTGATTAGAGATGTGATCTCGGTCATTGAAAGACCAACAGGAAAAGTATAAGAGGCTTGAGGGTCAGCTAAAGAACACACCAAAGTGATCAGTCATTTGATATTCTAGAGCAGGGTTTGCTAAGAGAAATCAAATCAGTGATCAGTCTGTAGTGAGGGGCAGTGAGTATGAGGCATAGAGGCAGAGATAGTGTCGGAAGTCTAGCACAGAGGCAGAGAGGCAGACACTAAGCCAGAGGGAGCCATGCAGAGGCAGAAAAGACTGCACATAGGCCAGAAGGGCCTGCGTCATCCATGCAGAGGTTGCAGGAGTGACGCAGAGGGCCATAGAGGTTGCGCATTGCCTCAAAGGGCTGACACAGAGGATTTCGGGTTAACACAGAGGCTAGGAGGGCTGACACTGAGCTTCAAATTGTGCTAGAGAGGGTTTCGTGGGGCAGACTTACCGAATATCTGCTTCCGAATAGAGAGGTATTACTGCCGAATAATTCTCTGTTGGGTGAGCCAGTTTGGCGCCCAGTTGTACTCAAAAAGAGTGCATTGTAATATAACCCTCAGAATTGCTACACCGGTTTTCCCAAGCTGGGTTTTTCCGAGGACGATTATCCAAAAATAATGATGTCACTTGTGTGTTTGTCTATTTCTTTCAGTTGTTAATCTGTAGATAGTTGAGATTGTATTGTGTTTATATGAGTAAATAACTTGTTAGTAATTAAACAAGTAAGAGAAATAAACCAGAGAATACAAATAAAATTTCTAACAAGTAATACATAGAAATTTCAACATGGTATTAGAGCGTTGCAGATCACAGGAGAGCTGAAGGAACCAGCTAAATCAAAGCATTTGCAGCGGAAACAGTTGTCCAGAGTGACAGAAGTTGTTCCTAGCAGAAAGCAGCAGAGAAGGGGTGACACAGAGGGACTGCACCATCAGTTTGGGCCAGAGAGAGGCCAACGCAGAGGCTAAGGAGGGCAGAAGGGGTTCACGAAAAGCCACGCAGAGAGCAGGAGGGTTGACGCAGTTGGCTAGTGGAGAAATGCAGCCAATGTCGAGATTTCGCATAGCCTAGAAGCTCAGTCCTTCAATTGCTGGGGCACAGGAAGCTGTGGCCAGATTATGGGAAGTGAAGCTGGTGGGGTGTTGTTGCTGCCGAGACAAAACAGTACCTAACGAGGCAAAACCAAGGTAGAGGGAGTCGCTACCTAGGCATATTTCTAGCCAAGAAATCCAGATCAGTGTTGCAAGTGCATAGGAGATCGTAGAGGTGCGACTCGACGGTTGGTAGGTGTATTTCCAGGAGGGAAATCGAGTCTCAGAGAGAGTCTAGCAGAGAACTTCCAAGAGGGAAGTAGCGACTTAGAGGGAGTCGAAGAGAGAACTTCCAGGAGGGAAGTAGAGACTCAGAGGAGTCGAAAGGAAGGGCAAAGAGATGGCATGAATGGACTGAGGGATCAGGACAGGTTGGACGACGCGTCCAACTTTGTCGTCTGGAAGGACAGGATCCTGTCCATTCTAGATAGACATTGCATCAAGGCCTTCGCCTTGAGAACCGTGGCTATCCCAGTTGACCAGCTGACAATGAAAAATATGAGGAAGCAATTGCCAAGGCGAAATGCATAATCCTTGATGGGGTCAAGGATCATGTGGTCCAGCATATTGCTGAGAAGGAGACGGCAGAGGAAATGTGGGACACCTTGAAGACATTGTATCAACACACTTCTGTGCAGAGGAAGATGTTACTAGAGAATCAACTGCAATCATAACAAATGTAGAAGGGGAAGCCGATAGATCACTTCCTCGGTATGTTGAAGGAGATACGGGACCAACTGACTTCCATAGGGGCCACGTTGGATCAGGAGTTGATGGTGAGGACCACCCTAAACAAAATCTCCGAGGAGTAAGAGACATTCGTCCAAAGCATTCTAGGCAGATTGAATCTTCCATATTGGGAAGAATTGTGGGCAGCTCTTCACCAAGAAAAGATCAGACGGCTGACCAAGACAGGGAGTAGCAGCAAAGGAGTCCGGTTCAAGAAGGAAGAGGAAGAGGATGCAGCTCTGGCATCTGCAGGGAAGCAAGAGAAGAGAAAGAAAAAGTTCCTCTCAAGGGTTAAGTGATTCAATTGTGGGAACTGAGGCATTATGTGAACTAGCGTCCGAGGAAGAAGAATAAGGGATAGGCGTCTGACTCCAAGGCAGCGCCAGCGAAGGCGGAAAAGGAGGTAGAGGAGGATGACGATTGTGCCATCAGTGCTCATGTACCTCCAGAGAAGAGGTGGGGAGGTATCGAGCTGTAGTTAGGAAGACTACAGGCGATGAGGGGCAGGATCCTTGAGGTACCCAAACTCTTGGATTATACCTGGCTACGGGAGCCCCGAAGTGAGAGTGGCAGGATGGCGGATGTTGCTAGAAGTGGATGCGGATGAAGTGGCAGAGAGTGCTAGAGTGCAGTAGTCCCTGGCAGCGCAGAGAGGTTACAGCAGTGTGACAGGCACAGAGGAGGTTGCAGCAGTGCAGGCTGGCACAAAGAGATTTGCAGTGGTGTGAGAGGTACAGAGTTGTTGCAGCAGTGTAGATGCAGTAGAGGGAGCAAAGTATAGCGGCAGAGAGAGCTTCAGCATCGGGAGTGTTTCTAGCCTGATAGGGATGTCAGTAGTTGGGTGGATCAGTTACTTACTTCTCAATAATTGAGTTGCAGTGCAATAGAACTTAGCAATAGAACAATGCCGCGTGATGAGAGGGGGTTGCAGTGCAGATGTAGTTTTAGGAGAAAGGACCAGCAGCAGCACGAATGTAGAGGGAGTTGTTGTACGGCTGCAGCAGTGACAGTGGCAAAACCATGGGCAGCAGTACAGGATGCAGCAATGCAGAGGATGTTGGGCAAGGAGGCCTAGAATCAGCACAGGTACCGGTGTCGTATAATCAGAGTGATGCTCAGTGTGGAGTATTACTAGAGCACAGTCCTCGCTAAGAGGGATTGTTGGTTTGGGGTAGCATCGGACGTGCTCTAGCCATGAAAATTGGTGGAGGCGAAAGCACATGAGATCTCCAAGACCGAGAAATGGTTTGGGCAGATTCTACTCGGTTAAGGAGATATTAAAATAATTAATATTTTTAGTGGGTTCCTAAGTCTAAACTTAGGAAAATAAAAATATTAATGGGTATTAATATAAAATTGGGTTAGAAGGTTCTAAATGACATGGATCAAGCCAAATCTAATCTTAGCCGTTGATTAGAGATGTAATCTCCGTTGTTGAAGGACCAACAGGGAAAGTATAAGAGGAGGCTTGAGGGTCAGCTAGAGAACACACTAGAGTGATCAATCATTCGATTTTCTAGAACGGGGTTTGCTAAGAGAAATCGAATCAGTGATCAGTTTGCAGTGAGGGGCAGTGAGTATGACGCATAGAGGCAGAGATAGTGTCGGAAGTCCAACACAGAGGCAGAGAGGCAGACACTGAGGCACAGGGAGCCACACAGAGGCAGAAGAGATTGCGCAGAGGCCAGAAGGGTCTGTGTCATCCACGCAGAGGTTGCAAGAGTGACGCAAAGGGCCATAGAGGCTATGCAGTGCCTCAGAGGGCTGACGTAGAGGGGTTCGGGTTGACGCAAAGGCCAAGAGGGCTGCCACTAAGCTTCAAATTGTGCTGGAGAGGGTTTCGTGGGGCAGACTTTCCGAATATCTGCTTTTGAATAGAGAGGTATTACAACCGGATTATTTTCTCTGTCGGGTGAGCTAGTTTGGCACCCAGTTGTATTCAAAAAGACTACATAATAATATAACCCTCATAATTGTTGCACCGGTTTTCCCAAGTTGGGTTTTTCCGGGGACGATTGTCCAAAAATAACAATGTCACTTATGTGTTTGTCTATTTCTTTCAACTGTTGATCTATTGATGGTTGAGACTGTACTGTTTTTATTTCAGTGTTTATATGAGTAAATAACTTGTTAGTAATTAAACGAGTATGAGAAATAAACCAGAGAATACAGATAAAATTTCTAATGGGTAATACTTACAAATTTCAACACGAGTATACTAAGACTGTGAGCATGATGACCCTCAGAGAAGATAGTAATATTGTGCCTACAAGCTTAACCAAAATATAGCCATCATGTACCTTGTCCGAGATACTGCCTTCACTAGACTATCCGATATTCCCTACCTTATTGTGCTATCTGAAGTCCTGTACCATACCTCTGAAAACTTCAGAGATGTCCAAGATTTTTTGTCTTACTATGTTATCCGGATTCATGTACCATACCTCTGAAAACTTCAAAGATGTCCGAGATTTTCTGTGTCTTTTGAGGATACCCTAGCTGGGTATATATAGTGGTTATGTCTCCAATTTGAGCCGACTTATCCAGGTGAACCGACATGTCATCCTTTAGTTATTTAATATATTTTTGCAGGCCGACATTATGTCTTTTCATCTCTTTGTTTGCAGGCTTCTTCATTGAAGGATGTTGCTTGTCTTGAAGGGTTGCTTGACACTAGGTTGACGCATGTTCATTACATAAATGCTCAAGAAGAGCTCTTCAATATAATTTTGACTCTTTCACTTTCCTAGACCTATAGAATGAGCAAGAAACTCATTGATATAATTTATAAAAATATTAATTCATCTTTCACTTTCATCAGTCTTTATATCTTTCTGGGAGATTTCCTAGTCAAATCTTTTTGGTCTTTTGGATGTTGATTGCCTTCATCATGGTTGCATATCTCACGATCTCTTCCTTCCTCACACATTCCATTTCCCGGAGCTTTTAATCAGAGTTTCTTAGTCAACTACCTCATACTTCATTTTTTTTTCCAGGAAAAAAATCAGAGAAGCTTTCCATTAACAGTAAGAAAATTTTTTTTACATTCTGTTGAGCCACTTCCGAAGAAGTGTTTTTTTGTCACTGATGACTGATCCGAAATAGACTGTATGCTACCTCTGTTCTAAGTTTTATGTGAAAACATACACAGAACTATATAAAAACCGCGCTGGTAGTAGTTCCAGAACCGCGAAATTGTGAAGGAAAAACGCTATTTTTAAAAATTATGGACTCCTACAGGGGTGGACCGCAGCATCTGTGGATATCGGCTACATCGTTCCCCTGCTTTGGAGATGACTGATATAATGAAACCTGTTTGAATCGTCCCAGGGCTGAGTGAATTCAGAATGTTTTAATTAAAAACAGAGTATTTGAACCGAAAGTCATTGCAGAGCCTGTGATTGATATGTAGGGAGACCAATCAGCTCAGGAAGGAGGGGCGAATGGAGGCTGTACAGAAAAAACTTGTTGTCCCAAATAAAATTCCTCAGTCATCCATTCTCCCAGGATCTGTTGAAGACCTGTCTTTGACAAAAGGTCTGCTTCTACATTGTTTTCCCTAAAGATATGACATATATGAAAACTGGTAAAAGACGACTTTAAAAGGATTATTTCTTCTAATAGGGGATTTAAAATCTGGCTATGACATAGAGAATTGCCATTGACCCAATTGATGACGTTCTGTGAGTCGCCAAAGATTTGGATGGAAGGAATGTTCCTTTGGAGAAGCCAGCAAAGCAGGAGATGAAGAGCAGACAACTCGGCAAAATTATTAGTCCCGGAGCCCAGACCAACTGAAGCCTTGAGATAATGATCTACTGAGAGATGAATGCTCATGCCAGCGCCGGCCCTATTATTCTGAGATGCACCATCAAAAAATGCCCATGGAATGCCTTCCCTTATGGTGTAGTGCTTGTCTCGAGAGGGATTGGATTTTACCTCGGGAGCTGGAATAGTGGAGTATATCACTGCACAATTTTGAGCGATAACAGCTGTAGGAGTGGACTTATCCTGAAAAATACTATTGTTTCTTGCTAACCACACACCCCAGAAGAAAATGACCGGCAAGTTCCTCATAGAGTCGTCTGGATGATTCTGCCACCAGTTTTTCCAAGCCACGTCCAAAGGAGCAGAACCCCATTGTGCTTTTATATTTAGCAAACCTGTGAGCTCATCCCAGATCTTCAAGGAAACAGTGCAATATGAAAAGAGGTGTCTGATGGATTCTTCTTCGGATTTACACAAGGGGCATCGTCCTGGACCGTTTAGGTATCTTGTTTGCAGTCTATCCCATGTTGGAATTTTCCCTTTCAGCATGCACCAAAGGAAGAGACGAGCTTTTGCCAGACTAGTTAGTTTCCATAAGCTTTTTGACCACCACTCAGGAATATCCCAGCCTTTCTGATTCATTAGG
>APFE030383679.1:0-30539 GCA_000404065.3 Pinus taeda
AATCTAAAGTTTCTGCTATAGAAGAAAAGGAGAATCTTCAAAACCTTAAAATGTCACAGTTGCATGGGATTCTAACTGCTTATGAAATGAGGAAAGGAGGACCATCAGATAGGAGAGAAGCTGCCTTCAAAGCTTCTGGCAAATGAGATTACTATGAGTCTGGACACATATGAGAAGAAGAAGAAGAATCAAATTTTGTCAAAAAACTTCAACGGGGCACTGGACGATTCTGAGGTAAGTTACCATTCAAATGCTTTGCTTGTGGAAGAGTAGGTCACTATGCTGCCAAATGTCCTCACAAGGATAAGATTGACAAGGGGAAAGTTCCTATTAGATGGAACAAGAAACAAAATGCAAATAAGAAAAGCTATTACACTCATGAAGATAGTGATGGACTATCAAATAGCGATGAAGATGAACGAGGTAATAACTATAAACTTCTAATGGCCTTTGAAGATTATGATTACATGGATGCTATAGATGTGGATGGTTTTTATGAAGAGATTTCTAGACTCAGAACATGTTTAGAAGAAAAGAATATGATCATTGATACTCTGCAATTTCAACTTGATGAAAAGGAAAAATCTCTTGAGAAGTTAGAATGTTAAATTGTTGGCCTTAGAAAAGAAATTGAGAAAACAAAGGCCCTTAATCTTAAATTTGTTAAAGGATCTGAAACTCTGGATGAGATTATCAGTGTGCAGCGATCCCCTCTAATCAAGACAGGTCTGGGGTATAATGGTGAAGCATCTCAAGCTTCCACCTCTAAAAGTTATCTTGATGCAGCAAGAAAGAGTGAGCAAAGCCTAATAGAAATCATCAGGTAAATCAGGGACAGTCTTCTTCAAGAACGAACAAAGACTATCAAGAAAATCGGGGGCATGTTACCTTAAGGACAAACATAAGCTACAATCAGCCATAGATAAAATCTTCCCAATTTTCTTCAACAATGGATGGCAGTAGAAACTATAATCGGTTGGATGATAGTCGCAGGAATTTCTTCAATGGCCAATGTTTCTCTTGCCATAACTTTGGTCGCAAATTAGCTCAATGTGTTGCCTATAAGACAATTATGACTAGAGAAGAGCAAAAACAAAGAAGTATGCCGACAATCACAAAGAGGACCTATAACAACTTTTCCGCCCTTGAAAGTGAAATTGAATGCTCTATTTGTAATAATTTTGGTCATGAAGATTCTGAATGCAGGAGAAGGTTTTGGAAGACAACTCAGAAGACATACCGCAAGTGACCAAAACTGGAGAATGAAGGAACCGCAACCGGAAAAGATGTTGGGATGATTTATATGCAGGACAGAAAATCATGGATTACATCGACAACGGATGTTCGAAGCATATGACAGGTGATAAAGAAAAACTTGAATCATATACTGCTTTAGAAAAGGGAAAGAAAGTTTCTTTTGGAAATGATACTCCAACAACCATAAAAGGAAAAGGAATTTCTCAGTTGAAAGAGGATGTCAAAGCTGGAAATGTTTTGTATGTTGATGGTTTAAGGCATAATTTATTAAGTGTTAGCCAAATGTGCGATAGTGGAGCCGAGGTAACATTTCGATCAGATGGGTGTAGTGTTCGTGATCTTGATACAGGAAGAACAGTACTCAAAGGCAGAAGAACTCCAAATAATCTATACATATTTGAAGAAGGAGAACAAAAATGTTATTTGAGCAAGAATGATGAACACTGGTTATGGCACCGGAGGTTGGGGCATCTAAGCTTTTCACAATTAAGGAAAGCATGCAAGTACCAAGCAGTTCTTGGTCTCCCAGACATCAAAATTCCAGACAACACCATATGAAAATCATGTCAGTTTGGGAAGCAAATCAGAACTAACTTTCCTGAAAAGGAAGGATCAGCCAGCAGGCCTCCTGAGCTAGTTCATACAGATGTATGTGGTCCATTTAGGACAAGGTCACCTCGAGGAGAAGGATACCTCATATTATTCATTGATGACTTCTCCAGGATGGTTTGGTTAGGACTTATGAAGCACAAGGATGAAGCATTCGAAAAATTCAAATCATTCAAAGAATTGGTTGAAAATGAATCAGATTACAAAATTAAGTGTCTCAGGTCCGACAGAGGTGGAGAGTTTACCTCAAATGAATTTTTGATTTCTGTGAAGAACATGGAATAAGAAGTGAATTCTCTACAGCCAGGACTCCTCAGCAAAATGGAGTAGTGGAAAGGATGAACAGAACAATTCAACAAATGGCCCGTGCTATGCTTGATGAGTCTGGAACTCCGGCAACCTTCTGTGGTGAAGTTGCATATGCTACAGTTGTCATTCTCAACAAAAAAAATGTCCGAGTAAACAACACTCAAAATCCACATGAGCTCTGGTATGGTAAAACTCCTTCGGTAAAGCATTTCAAAATTTTTGGGAGCAAATGCTATATTAAGAATACGGATGAACTTCTTGGCAAACTTGAACCTAGAGTGGATGAAGGCATTCTCCTTGGATATTCTCCCTATAGCAAAGCATATAAATGCTATAATAAAAGACTTGGAAGAATTGTTGACAGCATTGACGTAGTGGTTGATGAAAAAGGATAAATCCCCAAGCAAGTAAATCATGAAGATATCGAAGAAGATGAAGACTACTCTCCAGATCAGATAGATGATGAAGAAGAACCTCAAGGGGCACCAGAGGAAAAAATAAGGATAGAAGAGAAGAATCCATCTAGGTATGTTCAGAAGAATCATCCTGAATCTCAGATTTTGGGGCAGAAGGAAGCAGGTGTACAAACTAGAAGAACAATTGCAGAAGCCTCAAGCTATTTAGCATTGCCCTCCTTTACTGAGCCACAAAATGTATAAAAGGCATGCAAAGATGAAAGCTGGGTCAAGGAAATGGATGAAGAACTTGAACAGATTGAAAAGAACAACACTTGGGAGTTGGTTCCTAGACCAAAAGATAAGAATTTCATAGGGACAAAATGGATCTTCAAGAACAAGTTGAATGAGAATGGGCAATTTATTAGAAACAAGGCCAGACTTGTTTGTAAAGGATATGCTCAATAAGAAGGAATAGATTTTGAAGAAACTTTTGCTCCTGTTGCTAGAGTTCAAGCCATCCGATTGTTCCTTGCTCTCTCAAGCTTTCAAAAGTTCAGAGTCTTTCAAATGGACATGAAATCAGCCTTTCTGAATGGGGATTTAGAAGAAGAAGTGTAAATTGAGCAATCGGATGGTTTCATCCTTGGGAATGATCCAAATCTTGTATTCCGACTGAAAAAGGCTCTCTATGGTCTTAAACAGGCTCCAAGGGCTTGGTACTAACGGTTGGACAAATATCTTCATCAACAAGGCTTTTCAAAAGGTTCAACAGATAGCAATCTTTATGTCAAAATAGAAAATAACAAATTACTAATACTTGTTGTGTATGTAGATGACATTATCTTTGGGAGAAATGAAGAAGCTATGAGTCAAAGCTTTGCCTTGGTGATGCAGAAAGAATTTGAAATGTCTTTTCTTGGAGAACTGACATACTTTCTTGGATTGCAAATCCAACAGAATGAAGGCGGTATCTTATTGTCTCAAACCAAGTACCTCTCAAGCAGATTCTGAAGAAGTATGGCATGGAAGATGCAAAACCAGTATGTACCCCCATGGTTACAGGATGTAGTCTTAGTGCAAATGATGAATCAACAGCAGTACATCAGCCAACCTATAGATCTATGATTGGAAGTCTACTTTATTTGAAAGGTACCCGACCAGACATCATGCATGCAGTGGGAATAGTTGGAAGATTTCAGGCTAATCCAAAGGAAACTCATCTTCAAGCAGTGAAGAGAATATCTAAGTACCTTCAAGGAACTCAAAACTATGGCTTATGGTATCCTAGAGATACAGATCTCACACTTCATGCTTATATAGATGTAGATTGGGTCGGAAGCGTGGATGACAGGAAGAGCACAAGTGGTGGTGCATTCTTTATGGGTTCCAGATTAGTATCTTGGTTCAGCAAGAAATAGAGTTCGATTGCGTTATCTACTGCTGAAGCGGAATATGTAGCTGCTGCATCTTGTTGCACTCAACTCCTTTGGATGATGCAGACCTTGCAGGACTTTCAAATCACTTGTACACCACCTATCTCCATCTTATGTGATAATACAAGTACAATCAACATTTCAAAGAACCCAGTCATGCATTCAAAGACCAAGAACATACCAATCAAGTATCACTTTCTCAGGAACAAGTGATGGAACAAAAGGTCAAGTTGGAGTATGTTCCTTCTAAGGAACAAGTTGCTGATATTCCCACTAAACCATTACCTAGGGAGACCTTTGAATACCTCAGGCAAAAGAAGGGGGTAGTTGATGCATCATCGTGTTGTTGTTGTTGAATCTCATCTGTTGGTTGTACGCAGTGTC
The DNA here is from genome assembly GCA_000404065.3 of Pinus taeda. NCBI lineage: Eukaryota > Viridiplantae > Streptophyta > Pinopsida > Pinales > Pinaceae > Pinus > Pinus taeda. The sequence continues at coordinate 4,391 of APFE030383679.1, forward strand.
TACATGTGGTATACGCGTACATTTGCTAGTTTATGGATTAGTTGTAGATGGATGGCACAGGTTCAAAGGGAGCACATATAATGCATTTTTGGCATTATGGTAGCACAGAAAGAGAGCATGGATGCTGATCTAATCATGGCTGCAATATGTCTCTATCTCCTTCATGGTCATTTATGGTGTTTGGTTGATTATGGTTCTTCCTTGCAGATCTGGTTTATAGTCAGGGGGAGCATGTTCTTAGGGGGAGCATAACCCTTTGCCCTTGATGTCAAAGGGGGAGAATGACGTTGAGGATCCTGAGGTTGCCATCAAGTCCAAAGGGGGAGATTGTTGGGATTATGATTTTGGTATGGCTCTATGATACATGTGTTGTATAGATGGCTCTATGATACAGGTGTTGTACTTGATGGAAACTCACTCAAGTGGAAACAAAATAATGGAAATTAAGAGGCTCGCAGGTGAATGGTTCAAAAGGTGCAGACCTGCAGGTTCACCGTGCAGGAGGTGCGGTCATACCCGCAGCTTACCCGTTCAGTAGGTGCGGAACCCTAGTTCACTCACTTCAAGGCAGAGAAGCACGCTCAAGTGGGGTTTCTTATGTTTGGCCCATGGTATTTAGCCCACCATTTCTGATGCTATGGTTTTGGCCCGTGGTATAGGATCTATTTTAGCCCCAGTTTGGATCTCTTGTATTGTTTATTGATGGTTTTGACCCATGGTGTGAATAAGGGCTTGACTATAAATATGGAAGGAGATCACTTGGCTAAAGTATCTTTTCAATTGAATATCTTAAGATCTGAAATATTGGGTTATCAATGTAAAATGCTTGATATAAATAAAAGTAAATTTGAAGGTGAATCTATGAAGTCGTGATCTCTTGGGCGCATGTTCAGATCTGTGAATCTGATTGACTGTGGCACATTAGTGTACTGAAAATTTGGCCCTAATCAAAAGTCCGCAGGCGATCCGAAGGCGCAGTGCGTGGGTATGCAACGCAGTCAAAGGCGCAGTGCGAGGGTACGCAGCGCAGTCAAAGGCGCAGTGCGGGGTACGCAGTGCAGGAGAAGGCACAGTGCGGGGCACACGCAGTACAGAAAAGGACGAAGTGCGAGGTACGCAGGCGAGAAGAAGGCACAGTGCAGGGGTACGCAGTATGTCAGAAGTAAAGGTGCGGATCTGAAGAAAAGTACACAGAGCAGAAGAATAACCAGTGCGGATCTGCGCAGTTCAGTCTCAGAAGAGCTATGGATATACGCAGACTCCTGTTGGTGAAGTTGCGGTCTTATCTTGAAACTATTATTGATTTTCCTTTATCTACTGTAGCAGAGTTCAGGGTTTATATTTCTGGTATTTCTTTTCTGTTTACAACATTATGAAGAGTTGGGTGATTCATTGGTTCATTGTATAAGGATATTGGGTGATTTTCATGTACTTGATGATTATTTGATGTTCATGGATCCAGTTTGAAAATTAATGAAACGAGGTCCTTAAAGAAGTAAAAGAGAAAAATGGGGTTGTAGCTCCCTTCCAGGAGAGACTGGAAAACGAGAGAGAGTTGTAGCTCTCTGCAGGTTGTAGCCTGTGTACTGGCAAAGGACTACACCAGTACAAAATCATTGTAAAATAAGTTTCTAATTGAAAGAAGATAGAGACATATTGCAGCAGGTGGTTTTCACCCACATTGGGTTTCCACCTTACATCTGGTGTTCTTTGGTGTGACTATCTGTTTTTTCTTGTTTCATGCTCATTATTATATGCAAGTTAATGATCAATAAATTAAGGCATATTGAAAATAATTTGATAATATTGATTCACCCCTGCCTCTCAGTATTATTTCCAACATCCCTTGCTCCTAGGATCATGGAACTACTCATGTTCTCATTTATTTGTTTTGCGAACATCTAATTAAATCACACTTAAAAGCCTAAATATTAAATTGACTTGAGACTTAGGAAACTAATTTCCCAAAAACACATGACCCCTTATGTCTACTATTTACAATGATTTTCCTTGGGCTGAATTCTCTTGCATCAGACTCCCAAAGTAGAAAATATTCATGATCTCCTAATCATGTGTCTTCTGGTCTTAGTCTTCCTAGATCCCACACTTTGTTCTGTAACCTTCCACATGCTTTATTCCTTTGCTGCTGCTGCACTTCTGCTATATTTTGCTCCATTTTCTTCTTCCTGTCAATCCAGTTCAAATTTTGGATTGATCTTGCTTGTTGTTGTTACCATTTTCCTCCATTTGAATTGCTTGATCATCCACTGCCATATTTCTTCAATTTCTATGTCCAACATATCTTTGGGTTGATCCATCTTCTGCTTCTTACTTCTATCTTCTTCTCTTTGTTTCATGTTACTATTGTTGTCTTCTATGCTGACTTTTCTTTTACTTGCTTCATTCTTTGGTTTACTTTCTCTTGCTTTACTTGTTGCCATTTTCGCTTTACTTGCTGCCTCCCCATCATCTTTACCCTCTCTCATGATTAAATCATGACTGTTCAGCAAATTAATTTCTCCATTCCATGGATTGAATTCTTCCAAAAAATTCTCTTCTTTCACTTTTATTCGATTGTTCACTTGTGCCAAATCTCCTCCAGCATTTGCAACAAAACCTGCATTCACAAAACACTTGTTAAAATTAAAAACATGAGGCATTGGTGCCTCTTCTTTCATTGGCAACATTTCAGTTTGTTGCTCTATTTCCTCTTCCTCTGTCAGCATATCACTATGCTAATTGGAATTATCAGCATAATTCATTAGACTGTCCATTAGTCTCTCTTCCACACCATTTGTTCTAATGATGCCTTCCTGCTCTTGTCCACTGTAGTGAACTCATCCTCCTTTAACCTGTTGTTGCTTATCTTTACTTTGAAATTGTTTGATTCCTACCGCCTCTTTACCATCTTCAAACAATCTCTGCTCAATCTCTTTGATCACATACTCATACTCATTCATGCTATTTAATGAACCTACAAACAAATTATTGCATCTTCATGTCTCCATGCCTACTTGAGGCACATCTTATTCTTCAGAAACTATAACTGCAACTTTTGTTCTACCGTTAGGTTCTCTTATCAGTTTCTCCAGCAGTTTAATTTCTTGATCACACTTAGCAAGCACTTCATAACAATGCCCTCTTCTTCTAGATTCATCCTTTACATGTGGTGTTACAATATTAAAACAATGACTTCCTTTGATCCTTGTAATCTCAGGGTCTTTTTGCTGTAGCAAATCACTACTTCTCTCATTCAAGAGGTCTTCTCCATCATACTCTGTTCTCCTAGAGTACTCCTACACACTTTCGATATCTTCAAATGGCTATTTTTCTCCTGCAATATATTCCATCATACACAAACTATCAGTTTTAAAAATATAAGACCCTGTGGTCTCACTTGATGGTTCAGCCATCGTATCTCCTTGCTGTTCTAAATTATTCATATGATTCAGAAATTCTTCGATGGTCTCTTCTTCAATCTCTTAAAGCCCTTCACTTAGTTGCTTGACATCTTCCACCAGCTGTATATGAGATCTATCTACCTCATCTTCTTCTAGAACAAAATTTTGATTCTGCTGGTCTTTTTCCTTCTTCATGACAATATCAGCCAATTGTCCTTCCCCTGCAAACATACACAAATTGTTAAATTTAAAACCATGTGACCCTTCGGCCTTACTTGAAGTTTCAGTCTTCAAGTCTTCATCTTCACTATCTCCTAGAAATTCTCCTTGTTCTGGTTCACAAATAGATTCTTCCATTTCTAACTCAACTTCCTTGAGTTTTCCCTTCAAACACTTCACTTTCTTTTGTTGCAGCCTTCTCTGCATCTCATGCCATTCTATTGGCTTCTTCCTCAAGACCCAACCTAGTCTATGGCTTTCCTTGGGCATTCTCCTTAATTCATTTAGTTGTTATTTTAATTCAGTAACCTCTTTGTCAATTTCTTCTTGACTCATTCTCTTGCCATTTGCCTTGGCATCCTTCTTCTTATATCTTCTGCTATAGCTTCTCTTTGAACCTCTGCTATGACTATCATCAATCATCTTCTTCTCTTCTTTCTTCATGATCTCCTTTGCAACAAGCCTCTGCAACAACTAGTCCTCCTGGCTGCAATCTTACCTCACTAAGTTCTCGTCACTCAGTCTTTTGGTAAGCATAGGTTCTCTGTCTGGAACCTCTTCTTGAGCAGCACCTTTTCTCCTTTTAGGCTTCTGCAATCTCTCACCCTCTCTTGAGAACACTTCAGTTGTCTTCTCTGTCCAATCTCTTATTGGATTCTTCAAGTTCACTGCCACTTTTCTTTTAGAGTATTATCGTTACTCTGTCTTCAAGGACACATATGTTCTTCTCTCACATCTTCTCTTTTTGTCCTTTATGAGATTCTTCATCTGCAACCAACAATATTCAATTTAAATTTGAGATAAAATACATTGTCTTACCTCTGAGATCTATGCATGATCTTTCTTTGCACTTTGAATGGCTTGTCCTTTGGTTGGTTTCCAAGTCCTCTACTAGAACTGCTTTAATCTTCTAAGTACTTCAAAGTTCCCTCTTACAAATTACAAATCTACTCTAATTTCAAACTTCCGCTCTGATACAAATCTGCTCTGATACCACTAATGGTGCAAGGCTACACCCGGCATAAACCATACTTAGCCAACTAATGCCAGGGTCAACCCACACATACCCACAGTCTGCATTTATTCAACAATTCATCCACAACTGTCATAGGATATTTAACTCAATGAAAAAGTTAAATCTTCAGACCATAAATGGTTAAGGCCCCTTTATACAGTCGTTCCTTTGTCTCAGAACCAATCACACCACTGTAACCCTCTGTCGGGACTATAATAAACCTTCAGAACCACATTCCCTATATATAACTTTTTATATGCTTTGGTTTCACACAAAACACTATCGGCGCTAATCTCTTAGTGAAATCCTTACACAAATTAATTCCACGCAAATACGCCTTATTCCTCCTTTATACGGTTTTGCATAGAAACCGAGGCTAAAACCTCATCGCAATCGGCCATCGCATGTTCAACGAGTCATACATATATATGTCCTCACCCCTCCTCCGACTCCAATATAACTATCAGATCGTTTAACACATGCTTTTGCGTTAAAAGGGTCGCGCCATATAAGCTATCAGAAATATTAAACATATGGGAATACAAAGGAAATCTCATGCCAACTCATGTACTAGACTTCAAATGTTATGTATTTGCATTCTCAATTACCTTCAGGTCCGATCCTTCCAAGTTTGTCTGCTTATAATCCCGATCTTTTCCAATGTCAATATATTATCAACGCCAATCGCTGATTATCAATGTTGGTGATATCGCAACACTCATACTGTTGAACCTTGCCACCTCCAATCATCAAAATGTGATTTAATCATGACTTTTGATCTGGCCACGATCCAACGGTCTGTGATTAATCGTTGCTTGCTCTTTGCAATTCTCCAAGGCTCATTCTGATCACTTTAAAAGGGTCTTCTGCCAATGCAATTAAATCAAAGCCATTGATCTATAAGATCTAACGACTGCTGAGCATCACTTGCACTTCTCTGTTTATTCCTTTTAATTGGAATTTCTCCACTATTTCAATGGGTTTTCTGTGGTTTCTTTATTTTATTTAGGGCTTTAGCTTCCACCTTTCCACTGCTCAAGCACTCCGAGCTTACTCCTTAGTGAATCCTCACCCTACTACCTCTCTAGAGCTTTGCTTTCCCGCTTCAATTAGACTTGATGGTCCATTTCGATTCTACTGAATTGACCTCCTCTCTCTCTCTCTCTCTCTCTCTCTCTCTCTCTCTCTCTCTCTCTCTCTCTCTCTCTCTCTCTCTCTCTCTGTTCTGCAGAACTCTGTCTGTAACCCCCTGTCACAAAACCTATGAGTTCAATTCATAATTCATCATAAACACGCAATTCACACTCTATTGAGACATTCAGAAATAACTTTTTATATATATTAATGTAAACACAAAGATTACATTCGAGACTCCTTGTCTCGCCCAGTCCTGATTCTACTAATGGTGGCCTCCTCCTCTACCCGTAGGCTTACATATGTTTATACTAGGATTGGATTACTATGAAGGACCTGATCCCATCCTTTAACAAAAGCCTAAAGCTCGTTGCATGCATGCATATGTACATATATGGCAGACTTTCTCCATTCCATCGTTTCTCTGCTTTAAAATAGAAAATCCCCCTGTTTTTCTCAATAGTCCACATCTATTCTCCCTTTTATGCCTAAAAGCTCTCCCTTGCTCCTAGGATCATGGAACTACTCATGTTCTCATTTATTTGTTTGAGAACATCTAATTAATCACACTTAAAAGCCTAAATATTAAATTGACTTGAGACTTAGGAAACTAATTTCCCAAAAACACATGACCCCTTATGTCTACTATTTACAATGATTTTCCTTGGGCTGAATGCTCCTGCATCAGTGGTGGATATCCTTGTAAGATATTGACCTCAATGTGCTCCATGCGCTCATCAATGAGCTAATATAATATATGTAATTCCTCCATGCAGAGGAGATTTCATATTGTCTTTTATTTTCATTAAAATACATCTTTCCCAATAGAATACTAGTATGCCAATAGAGGTCAATGATGTCCAGACACTGACTTTTACAAACTCAAGGATTCCCTAGGTTAAGGATCAAGCTTAAGACCATAGTCATCAGACCTTGACATTTAAAACATATTCCCTTTCTTTTCTCACTTCTTGCTCAAATCAAAAAATTCCTACCAAAATCCCAATGGGGTTATATATGCATAAGCTCAAGCTCAAACTTGGGCATTATTATAGGCTCCACGACCTCTGTCACTTTGTCTAGAGCAACATTGTTGGTAGGACATGATGGAGATAACAAAAATAAAACTAGATAGGTTCCAGATAGGAAGGGAGATATTGTTGAGTGAGATGAGGGGATTTAGAATGTGAATTACCACACCAGGATTCAGTGAGATAGAACCAATGGAGAAGAGGACTAATTAATAGGATAAAGAAGGAGCCCTTTGGTACAATTAATATTCACTAAATGCAGTCGAATGAAAATCCAACAAATCTAGTAGAAAAAACAATGCACATGGATTATATAATTGTTGTGTGTTGCATCCCATGAATATGCCTAAGGAAGAATAGAAATGAGAGAAAACATGAAGATCCTAGTGCTAAATTCCCTATTTCTTTAGAAGTTTCCATTAAACATTGTTGGTGACCCCTACTAAGAGGAAGACATTATGCTCATGCAAATCATACCACTATGAAATTAGAGAAGTACCCTCGCTAGGAGGACAATCCCACTCTTAAAAAAATGTAACGAAAGAGGAATAAGGGAAGGTACCAAACCTCTATTCCTTCAAACTAAAAAGCTTGGGCCAAAAGGCAAGAATTTTCCTTAACATATAGAAGGATGCCATTCTAGACTTAGAACTTTCTAATATCATAAATGAAAAACAATGTACCTGGCCTCCTTATACCAAATTGATATATAAAACCAACTATGAGCACATTGGGAAACTATAGCACCATCAATGGGAGCCTCCATAACTAGTGATGTATTCATTACTAAGTAAATTCGAGTGTGCGCACGACCCTATTTTCAGGATGTCTAAATGGGGAGAATGAATAATGAATTTGTGTTAGTATATGGTGATGAGGATGATGCAGGAAGGCATTTAGCACCACATTGCTTCCCAAATTCTCACAATGTGGCAGCTCGTAGCCACCCCTCCTTCCCTATTCATTCCTCCAAACATCCCATTGAGAAAAATAATAGTAATTTGAATAGTTAGACGACATCAAAATTAATAGTATTCATATAAAATTAAACTTAAATTTATAAATACACCGTTTTTATTAATTATAATTTTTTTCAATAACTAATACATGAACTATTAATTCATAAAATTACCTTTAAAGTCATTTTTATAAAACTAAAATTATAATTTATTTTTTAAATTTTAAAAATATAGCTTATTTTTAATAGTTAATATAATATATTTTTATAAACATAAAATTACAACTTATTTTAATAGTTAATAAATTAATATATTTTTAATAGCGTTGATCTATTTCTAATGGTGAATAATTTTGAGAAAAGAAAGAATATTGATGTATAAATTATGTTTTTTTGGGCAGGCACACGTGGTTTTGTGCATGGTTTTATGCATGATGGTTTTTCCCATGGATTTCTAGATATGGTCAAAGGAACTACAATTATGTTCTAATCAAGGTTTAATGGATTGAGGGTTTTATGAATGCTTCGACAAGTATATAATGTATTGTAACATTGAAAGGAATATAAGGAAAAATCAATCTAATTTTCCTGGTTTTGGGTTCTAGGTTATAAAAAAAAATGTGTGTAGTCAATGTTCTTGCCATCGTATGTTTTTTCAATTTTTCAGAATTTGTTTGAAGATATTACCTTTACAAGGCTAAAACCTTCACTTTCCTACATAATAATGCAATTTCCTTTCCATAGAAGCATATTAAATAACTAGTGAAAGTAAAGAACATTAAGTGTACATCTCAATGCACAACATCTCACAAATATTTGGACTTTGGGATGACAACTTAATGAACAATATATTTAGCTATTATTAATTTTAAATAGTAAGGCAATAATACCTATCTAAAAATTAATTGCATAGTCTAACAATTTGACATTTTGGCCCTTTTCCATGCAGATTTCCAGATCATTTTTGTTTGAAATCCAATAAGGATTTCTTAGAATTGTAAGTCTAAGCTATGCAATATATACCATCTGAGTGTCCCAAGGATTTCTCAGGGTGCTAAATCCATTTATGCATTTAAAAATGTATTTTAAATAACAAAAAGTCACAATCTCAGCAAAAATTGTATTGCCGTATTTCAATGAAAGAAATAACATTTTTTTTTGTAAGATCAAAGATCTATATTAACATATAAAATATTTACATCACGTGCAATTTATCAGGATCCTGAATATTCTTCTTCCTCCTAAGAGAAAATTAGATCCAAGACAATAGATGGCATCTAAGATGACATACTACAAAACTAAAAGAACATGATTTCTTTGACTATTTTCCCAATTACAAGAAAGAAGGTTGACAACCATTGTCAAACTAGTAGCCAAAACATGCAAAGATAGATTATAAAATTGAAAATAGAACATGGTTGCTATCAGCACAATACACAATATTATAATTAAAGCAGATTGAGAGATGTAGGGTGAGCTAATATAATATATGTAATTCCTCCAGGCAGAGAAGGATTTCATATCGAATTTCATTTCAATAAAAATAGCCTTTCCAAATAGAATTGTATTATGCCAATAGAGGTAAATGATGTAAAAATATTGACTTTCCCAAACACAACGAATCCCTGGGCAAAGGATCTAGATTGAGACCAAATCCATGACCTTGATGTTTAAAATATACTCCCTTTATTCTATGACTTCTTGCTCCAAATCAAAAATTTCCTGCTACATTCCTAATGGGGTGTCGGATGCATGAGATCAGGTTCAAATTTGGGAATTTTTGTAGGCTCCATGGATTCCAACGCCCCATCTCGAGTGAGCTCATTGGTGGGGCATGATGGAGATAATAGAAATCAAACTAGATAGGCATCGAATAGGGAGGAAAAGAGTGTTGATTGAGATAGAGGGGATTCAAAAGGTGAATTACCATGCCATGATTCAACGGGACAAAAAACGTGGATAAGAATATCAAATAACATGATAAAGAGGTATCCCCTTGGTAGAATTAAAATCTTCTAATTGCAGTATAAAGAAATCCAAAAAAATTGGCAAAAAAACACCATGCACATGGATTATATACTTGTTGTGTGTTGCGTCCCACTTAGATGTCTAAGAAAGAAGGGCAATGAGAGAAACCACAAACATCTTGGTTCTAGTGATTTGAATTGAATCATTATATTGTATTCCATCCATATTGATTATTTCAGAGTGGAAAGGGGAGGAATCAATGCATGAGATTGTTTTTACCGATGAGATGTTGTTTGGAAAAACAAGGTTTGAAACCTTTCGGGAGCATTTTGAGGCATCAAATGGCATTTTTTGTCGGTAGAATCTTGTCACTTTGGAATTACACCTTTCCATGCTATTCTACACGCTGATACCTTTCCAATGGTGCAAGAATCATCTCTATTAGAGTCTGTGCGTCAAATTTATGCCATTCAAAAGTTGACCTTCTTGTCTTCACCATCATAAATCAAGAGGATGCCACATCAACTTCCATTATTAATGGAGAAGGGGATAGCCACATGATTATGATGTAGAAGAATCTAGAATGGTATATGTTGTAACTTTAGTTAAGGTTTGAGTAGTCAAACTTAACCACTAGTAGGGTATCGGGTTGTGTTATAACCAGGCCACTAGGAGGAAAAGGGGTTCCATTATTTGAGTGCATTTGTTTCATAGCTGAGAAAAAATAGCCAAAAGGGATGGGAGGTAGAGAAAAAAAAAGAGTATTTTTGCACTGTAGAACCCCCGAGCCATAGATCATACTTCTTTGTACTCACAGCCATATTTCCATTAAAGAAAGAGTGTGAAGCGGCTTCACCTTATAGTTGGCTAAAAGGGTTTCCTAGAGCATATCTTGTGTCAAATGTGTGTGTGAGAAATTTTATTTCATTCTCTATTTTCTAAATAGTTTTCATTCACATGCATGCATTATTAACAATAAACCTATAAATCCATAAACCTAATAAAACTACAATAGTGTAGAATTTATATTTTAAATATAATATTATTAGATATGTTGTGACGAACTATGGACTAGTGGAATATCCATGGCATTTTACGAATTAGAGAGATTATATTATCCTCTTGAAGTTCCCACTAAACATTGTTGGTAGCCCCTAATAAGAGGATGACCTTACGCTCATGCAAATCATACCACTGTTTAATGAGAGAAGTGACCCTTTGTAGGAAGACAACCTCACCATTAGACATATCTAACAAAAGTGAAATGAGGGAAGGGACCAAGCCAAGAGGGCCTGGTCCTTAAAAATATAAAGCTTAGGCCAAATGGCTAGAAATTTCCTTGACATATAGAAGGATACCAGGCTACATATAGAACCTACTAATATCGAAAACGAAAAACAATGAACCTGGCCTTCTCATACCAAATTGATATATAAAACCAACTATGAGCACATTAGGAATCACAACACCATTATTGGTGACATCCATAACTAGCAATATATGCATAGTTGAGTAAATTTGAGTTCATGCATAGACCTATTGACGGGATGTCCGAATGGGGAGAATGAATGTGTGTTATTCCATGGTGATGTGAATGTTGTAGGAGGGTGTATGGCACCACGTCACCTCATGAATTATCACAAGGTGGAAACTGGCAGTTAAACCCTCCTTCCTTGCTCATGCCTTGAGACATCCCATTGGGAAAATAAATAATAATATTGAATATTTAAACTACATCAAAATTAATAATATTCATCTAAAATTAAACATAACTTTATAAATAATAATATTGAATATTTAAACTACATCAAAATTAATAATATCCATCTAAAATTAAACATAACTTTATAAAAACACTAATTTTATTAATTATAGCTTTTTTCAATAACTAATACATCAACTATTATTTCATAACATTACTATTAAACTCATTTTTATAAAATTAAAATTACAATTTATTTTTAATAGATTACAAGTTTAATATATTTTTAATAGTATTTATCTATCCTTAAGGGTGAATAATTTTGAGAAAGAATGAAGATTGATTTATGAATCATGTTTTCTTAGGTGAACCCGCCCATGGTCTTGCACATGGTTTTAGTTTTAAGCATAATGATTTTTCCCGTGGATTTATAGATCTAGTCAAAGGAACTACGATTATGTTCTAATTCATGATTAATAGATTGGGAGATTTATGAATGCTTTGGCATGTATATAATGTATTGTATATTCTTTCTATTTTTATGAATTTGTTTATAGATATTATTTGTATAGGATTAAAACCTTCACTTTCATACATTATAATGTAATTTCATTTCCATAGAAACATTTTAGAAAACTAGTAAAGAATATTGTGTACATACTACATATACAATGCAGGGCACCTCACAAACATTTGGACCTTGGCATGACAATTTATTGCAAAATCCATTTAGTTATTATTATTGTGAACTAGTAAAGAAATTAAATGAACCAATAATATCTATCTAAAAATTAATAACATAGTCTAACGAATTGATATTTTGGCCTTAGGAAGATTTCCATATCAATTTTGCCTAAAATCCAATAAAAATTTCTTACCTATTAGATCTGAAAGTTGAAAATGCAATGGAGGCAGGGTGTTGTTGGTTTATGGCTCTCTTCTTCATGGCAATGTGATCCAAGGCTCCACTGCAAACCTTGTGTTAGCGTCATGGTGTGACGAAAGGTTTCTAGGTTATCCCCTAAGCGAGGATTGGTTTCTCCTATCTTCATTGTCTTCAAGGGATAGTTTTATTAGTGGCTGTGTTGTTCGCGTGACCACCGAGGGAGCAAGTAGAGTTAAAATGTTGGAAGTTTCTTGTTGAATCGTAACAACTCTCATCTGTAATCCTATTTCATTTTTTTCTCTATTTTTGATAAATGTGTGAGGCTATTGTGTTTAAAGGAATGAAAATGCAAAACCGGGGCATTTTCATGGCCCATGTTCCCAAAAATTTATTCCCTCGTATATGCTCTGATTTAAATACAACAGAGATGGGGTGGCTTTGCCTCTTTTTCTTTCTCTGAAGGCCTCACGATAAAGTGCCACATTCTCCCCTCCTCAGTCTGTGATCCCATCCCCTCAAATAGATAAGGATCTAAAGAATTTAATCTAGATATTTATTAAAAGTATTAGGGGTTTTGGAAAATGTAATTAGGTTTGGTCTTCATAATTATCTTTGTATTTGTAATTGTAAATTTTATGTAAAATAAAAAAGAAGAAGAAAAAAAAATCAAGCATGGGCTTCATGCTCAAGTCAAAATATTATTTTATTGAAACATGTTGTTCATACTCATTATTATTTGTATTGGTCAAATTCAAAGGGTTATTTATCACCTGGAATAATATTTTTTAAATATGTAATTTGGGTCAAGACTCAAAATTGCTTCCAGATGCCAAGTCAGCCCTGCCCCAAGAAAAAATGTCCATTCAAACCCCTCTATACAGTATAAATAGAGAGTCAATTGAGCTCATTTGGACACACATAGTATAAATAGAGGGTCAATTGAGCTCATTTGGACACACACAGTATAAATAGAGGGTCAATTGAGCTCATTTGGACATACACAATCTGCGTGATTGGTTCTGAAATATTGCAAAAGGAAGGAGGTCCAAAGTCTGAAATTGACAAGTGAAGAAGGGTTTATCTTAAGCTCAAATTTGTGGAAGTTCTACCTTGATGTATCTCTTGTGAAAGATTTGTTTCTAATGATGTACATGTTTTTGGCCTCTTGTTGTTGATGGATTTTCTATGAAGAAGGATGGATTGAATTGGCATCTAGAAGGTTGGAGTATTGTATGGTCATGGGTCTCTAATATCTCACTTTGCTTTGATTCTATAAGAAGAGAATTTTTTTGGGATTTCCCTTTGGAGGAGTTTTTCCCTGGCTTGGACTCTATATCTTGTGTTCATAATTTTCCTATGATCTCTATGTTTATGTTTTCATAATTGTTTGATGAAGAAACATAATAAAGATTAATAATAAGCCAACAAAATTCAAAAGCACTTAGCATGTAAAAAGAAATCATCCCTAATATGTTTCCCTATTTATTTCTCAACATGGTATCAGAGCTAAGGTTGAAGGATGGAAGTTTTGAAGATCACATTTTGTTAGAAACCTTGAAAAAATCTCACTCTAGTATTTATGTATGAAGAAGAAGATTAAACTTTGAAAAATTAACAATGTATAAACTGTGGAAACCGTAGATTGAAGGTCGGAAAAAATAGTTGTAACAGAAGATTGGTTTTCATTGATACACTATCTAAAGTTTTAATGTTATCTCAATGATATCTTCTACAAGGGTCTGTGACAGTATTTCATTTACTAGAAAATGACAATGACAAATATTTTAGCATATTAAGGAACAAGTATGCACAGTTAGAAGGTATGGAATTTGAATCTCAAAAACACAATGTTATACAAACTCTCTGAGGTATGTGAAGCATTTCCAAGACCTCAACTATGTCGGCATTAAAATGGTTCGTAATATTTCTGAACAGATTATTATATGTTATTATTTGTATTCTCTAGCTTGTATCCTGTGGTGGCTCAATACTCATGGATCGATTGTATAACTTTGTGGCATCACAATGATTTAGAGTGATTCTATATGCTCGTATCAATAGTGGCATATTGATTTCTCCTTGGCTCACTATACACATTAGCATCGTGACTATGTGGGTTTTTCATTGTTTCAGTGGGTCATTGTTTACACAGTGACTCAACAAATCTCAAGGTTCACATTACAATCTCATAAGCTTGCATTGTTCTTTGTGGACTCAAATTTATAGTGGCATTCATAATTCTACATGGTTGTGATTTGATTTTTAGCATCATTATATATGTACAATTATAATGGCTCGATGGTGGTTCAAATAAATGTCTTAAATAATTTAATTCTCTAGGGTATCCATACTACATTCTATGGATCATATATGTGGCATCACTTAACATAGTGACACCCAATTATGCTCACACACACACACACACACACAAACACACACACAACACACACACACACAACACACACACACACACACACACAACACACACACCACACACACAACATATATAAATATATATATATATATATAGATATATAAACTCGGTGACACCATTACATAATGGCATCACTTTTTCATAGCTTTTGGTATTGTGGCTTTGATTGATATCGCATTACAAATGGCATTACATTATCATGCATTCATAAAATCGAGGCTCGCTCTCAAGCACGCATTACATAGGAATGTGACTTGCATATTTCAAATATCATAGTAGTCTATGGCTCATGGAATCGTATACATTTCGGAATCATTGTTGTGCTATATGATTCATCAATTTTAGTGGCTCTCCATTTACAAGGACCTGTATGTGTAAGAATAACTATGATTGTGTGACTTGGAGGAATGACTATGGCAGATATTTTTGATGCAGCAGTAATCTTGACAGTGATCTTTATGATGGTTTGTGAAGTATGTATATCAACTGTGAGTAGCATTCATTAATGAGGTTAACCTGAAAGGAGTAAATTTTAGGATTATATCACAATTGCAAGCATAAAATTTTGAGTAACTTTGTTCGAGGAAGGCACCAGAACCATGAAGGTCTAGATCTTGTAAAACTGTGACAAAGGACTTTGCATATCATACCTAAGTTTGAAGGATGATAAAATGAGGCATATGTTTTGAAAATATACATTTGTTGAAGGATGGTTGGACTTAAAGAAGAATTGGATCTTTGCAAAGCAGATATAAGGTAAAGTGATAGAGGTATGTACAATTTTTGTGTGAATATCATAATGTGTCAAGTTCTCTAGATCATGATGGTTATTTGAAAGATAAAGGGTTTGCATGGATGTAGATTAGATACAATAACATATAATTGTTGAAATGGTAGCACTCTTAGTATTTAGTTGAATGTGAAGCCTAGAAATCGAGATCAAGAAATGAAATGCATTAGGGTCTTTGTTGCATACTTAGAAACTATTTGCATCATAGATCTTGATGACTAAAAATAATCTAGGGTTTGTGGATATTACAGTTCATAACATATTGAATATTTTGTAGAAATTAATGTGTAGATATGAAATTGCTAATGAAATTTACTAAATCATACGACTCAAATCTACTCTACTACTTTGTGAAATTCAATTCATGATCGAGAACACATACCATAAGCATGCATCAAGAATTAACACACATGCACAGAGATTTATCTAGGGGAAATAAACTGATTCAATACCCCTTCCTATATGTATTGCACTAATCAAAGAATATGGATGAATACATATGCTTTCTCAAGCTTAAGCACAACCTGTAACTGTATAGTCTATCCCTTTGCCTAACTAACTAACTAACTCTTGTCAACAATTAGCCAATTTTCAATCCCTCTAAGGTCCTATTTCCTTTCACAGTTCCTTAAAGAATTAGGCCCCTATTAATTAGGAAATTCCCTCAATTAGATTGTGAAATATCCTCTGATTGTATGCACCACCTGTACACATTGGAATAATCTACAACTAATAGTACACTACCTTGGAACCTCCACCTCAACTAGGTGACTCAAATTATCTACATGCAACAATTATTCTAGGTTGATTGATAAGTTAACTGGTTGATCACTAAGTGTGATTGAATTCACACTGCACAACCTCACCTTCCACTAGTTCCTCTAATAGTTAGAACTAGTTTAACTCACAATAACTCAATTTAACTGAATTAGATTGCTAAAAATTAGCAATCACTGATGCTCAACTGAACTCATGTCTTCCAACTTGAACTATCTAAGCTAACTAGGTGACAAAATCCATGTCACTCAAGTTTACTCATCCAAGTTGTTTCCTAAAATGAAAATTTGAATTTTCTCTTGTTTGACCAAGGCAAATCAAAATGAGATTTTTCTTGTTGCATTTTCAACACTCCCTCTCAGCAAGGAAGGGATTATTAGATACCCTGATCCTGCCTCTATGGAACTTGAATTTTTTTTTTACAAAGCCTTTGTCAAAATATCTACATCTTGTTCCTCTGTTGGAATGTAATCAAGCAACATGATCTGCATATGCACACAATCTCGTAGATGGTGATATTAGATATTTATATGCTTGAACCGACCATGAAAGACTCGATTTTTAGAGAGCTTGATGCAACTCTAATTATTATAGTATATCACAATAGGATCCATCATCTGACTAAATAGTCCCACAAGAATATTTCTCATCTAGATCACCTCACATGTTGCTTGAATTGAAGCCAAGTATTTTATTTTTGTTGAGTTGAGTGCCATTGATCTTTACTTTCTGCTATACCAGGAAATTGTTACCAACCCAACACTGAAAATTCCTCCTAATGTGCTCTTCTGGTCTGATGGACTCCCCGCCCAATCTTTATCTATGAAGCCACACATCTTAACTCCCTCTGTCTGTCAGTACCATAGTCCAAATTGAGTGGTGCCTCTAAGGTACCTTGGAACATTCTTAGTTACCCCTCCAAAACACTTTGGTTGGAATAACCATAGCTTGACTAAGTTGGTTGACTACATAACACATATATGGTCATGTGTTCACCAGATACATTAGTGACCCCACAAGTTGTTGATAGATGGTAGCCTCCACTACTTCACCTGAAGTTGTATCCTCTTTCCTCCAACTGGTTGCTAGAGGTGTCTCCATGGGTTTGCTAATCCCCATGTGTAACTTCATCAGTATCTCATTAGCATAATTTCCTTGAGAGACAAATAGTTTCCCATGTCCTTGCCATACTTCCAATCTGTGGAAGTAGTGCATGAGTCCCATGTCCTTCATTTCCAATTCTCTTTCAAGGTCCTCCTTACAATATTTGATTAACTTATCATCACCCATTAAAATCAAATCATTGACATATAAGACAATAATCATTAGTTTACCTTTTACCTGAATATGATAAAGGTTTTCATTTGCTTCAGTTTTGGTGAAGCCCAAACCAATGAGATAGTTGTTGATCCTGGTGTACCAAGCATGGGGTGCTTTCTTGAGGTCATACAATGCTCGCTTGAGTCTGAACACATGTGAATCTCGATAAAAGGTCTCAAAAACTTATGGTTTCTCAATATACACCTCCTCCTCAAAAACTCCATTAAGTAATGTTGTCTTCACATCTATCTGGGATATCTTCCACCTCATTCGCACTAACAAAGAAAGTATAGATCTAATGGGTGAATAACTTGCGACTCATGCAAAGGTTTCCTCATAGTCAATTCCCTTAACTTGAGAGAAGTCCTTGGACAAAAAGTTGGCCTTATACTTCTCTATGCTTCCATATTTTTCATGCTTTACCTTGTAGATCCATCTTGAATCCACCACTAATTTATCTTTTGCTCTTGGGACCATTTCCCAAACATTTTTCTTTACCATGGAATCATATTCCTCTACCATTGCATCGACCCATATAGGTTTCTCTATTGCTTCCTCGAAAGAGGATGGCTTAATCTCAAGTAACTCAGTCATTAGAGACATGTAGCCAGTGTACCATTTTGGTGACCTTCTCTACCTACGTGAGAAGTGGGTGCTCCCATAGTCTCTCTAACATCATGAAATAGCTTCTCAGCTTCTCTAGTTCATTTTATTCCTTCTTTAGATGTTTCTGCTTGAGTGGTTGTCTCTACTCTCTATTCCTAAACTTTTTGCTTCTCCATAACTTCATGAGGTTCCTCCTTTGGAACCAAAATCTCCTGATCTAGTTGCAACTGAAGCTCCCTCTCAAAAGAACATCTCATCCCCTTCTCCTCATCAAACTTTACATCCCTTTGCACAACTTTCATTTTGATGGATTGTAAGTACACACGGTAGTTGTGATGAGTTTCTGTGTAACCCATAAATACCCCCAACTCAGTTGCTGGCTCAAGCTTCTTCCTAGAGTCTTTGGAGACATGGTAGTAAACATATGCTCCAAAGATCCTAAAGTGAGATACATTCGGCTTTATCCCCGAGATATCCTCCTCCAGTGTAATCATTTCTAGAATTCAATGAGGACTCTGATTCTGCAAGTATATTATTGCGTTGCGTGCCTCTACACACAAATGTAATGGTAGGCCTTAGTCATGTAACATCACCCTTGCTGATCCCATAACACTACGGTTCTTTCTCTCAGCCACCCCATTCTATTAGGGGTTGTGGGGTGTTGTCAACTCCCATCAAATGCCTTATTTTTCACACAAAATTTAAACTCATTCAATGCATACTCACCTCCATTATTTCTCCTGAGATCCTTCACCTTCTTATTGGTTTCCTTCTCTACCAGTGCTTTGAATTATACAAAGTTGGAGAATGTATCATCCTTCTTCCCCATGAAGAAGATTGAACACTTCCATGAGAAGTCACCTACAAAGACAACATAATATTTGTGCCTGGTAGTCAAGGTTGTTGAGAAAGATCCATAGACATCAGAGTGGATCCTTTCAAGGATTGTATCTGCGTGGTTGTCTCGATCATAGAATGAGGCTTTTGTGTACTTCCCCAAGGTACACCCTTTGCATGTATCTTTTTTATCAAGTGATATTTTGGGGAGGCCTATGATTATCTGTTGCATAATATTCAGGGTGCCATGAAGCAAATGGTTGAGTATTCTATGCCGTAATTCATTGACATCGCGGATGTGCAATTTCTCTACCTTCAAGCTTTATGTATCATAGTATTCCACATATATCTTGTATAGGTTCTTCACACAAACCCTAATCCGCTTCACCTGTCCCAAGGCTATGTGTTTTAGGAATGATTTCCCTTTGTTGAATATCACATCGTAACCATTCTATTCTAACATAGCAACTAAGATGAGATTTTTCTTTAGGCCCAGAACAAACATGACATCCTTGAGTTTGAGAGGGGAGCCATTCTCCCTCTAAAAATTAATTGTACCAAAGTGGTAGCATTATACCTTCCATCATATCCCATATCAATGTGCATCTAGAAGTCTTTCTCCTCTAGGTCACTAAAAAAAAATTATTCCCCGTCATGTGGAACAACACACCACTATCCAAGTACCACACACTCCCCATCATTGTGATCACCATGCACATGATAAGGGTGAAGTCAAGATCAAACCATGAAGCCAAAGCTTCACCCACTGCTCCTCTTGAAGTCTTCTTTCTTGTCTTCTTGTGTGAAAACTTTGTGGCATAGTGCTCGAGTTCATGACAATTGAAGCATTTAATTTTGGACAAGTATTTCTTCTTGCCCCATTGACTGGACTCTAGTTTGGATTGGAATTTCTTCCCTTTACCCTTGTTTTCCTTTCCATCCAAAGCACAGTTTTCCTCTTCCTCGCACTTGGATGAAGTCTCATCTCTAGTATTCCACCTTATTTCCTCTTGTACCAAATCAAACCATAATTGTTCCAATTTTGGTCATTTCTCCCTCCCATTCACTTAATCTTGGTAGTTGTGCCATCTCTTGGGAAGGCCTAGAATTGCTAAGCTTACCAAATGATCTTCTACAATATTAACACCAAGTTCATCATGACATTGTGTGAACCTGCTCAGGTACTGTTGAATATAGTCATTCTTATACATCTTGATATTTTGAAGTTTATCCTTGAGCGCCAGCTTCTCGTGGACACTACTATTTTGGAACAAATATGTCAGTGCTTGCCACATTGCAGACGAAGTTTCTTTCGCATGGATATTTGATATAATGTGGTCCTTTACTCCCTTCAATATGATCCTCCTTGCCTTGGCTACACACTTCCTCTATTCTGCTAGATCATTGACATCAGTTGTTCCTGGTTTTGGAATGTCCATCTCGAAAAATTCCTTCAAACTATTGTCTTCCAACATTGCCTCCATGCGGTCCTTCCAAGCAACAAAGTTCAAGCTTCCCCCAAGCGAATACTCAAGCCTTAGTCCATAGAAATCTATATTTCTAGCTCTGGAGAATTGATCCTTCAAATACGATCCTCCTACAATAACAACTTCGAAATTCATGCTCTACTGTGAATCCTACTCTGATACCATGTAGAAATTAATGTGTAGATATGAAACTGCTCATGAAATTTACTAAATCATAAGACTCAAATCTACTTTATTGCTCTATGGAATTCAATTCATGATCGAGAACACATATCAGAAACATGCATTAATAATTAACACACATATGAAAATATTTATCTAGGTAAAAGCAATTGAGTCAAGACCCCTTCCTATCTGTATTGCATTAATCAAAGAATATGGATGAATACATATGCTTTCTCAATCATAAGCACAACATGTAAGTGTATAGTCTATCCATCTGCTTGATTGACTGACTCTGGCCAACACTTAGCCAATTTTCAAGCCCTCCAAGCTCCTATTTCCTTGCATAGTTCCTTGAGGAATTAGGCCCCTATTAATTAGGAAATTCCCCCAATTGGATTGTGCAATTCCTTTAGGTTGATCCTATAATTGCATGTATCGCTTGTACACATTGGAATAGTCTACAACTTATAATACATTGCCTTGGAACCCCCACCTCAACTGGGTAACACGAATTATCTACATGCAACAATTATTTTGGGTTGATTGATTAGTTAATTCATTGATCACTGAGAGTGACTGAAGTTGCACTACACAACTTGACCGTCCACTTGTTCCACTAATAGTTAGAACTAGTTTAACTGACAATAACTCAATTTAACTAGATTATATTTCTAGAAAGTATCAATCACTCATGCTCGACGGAACTCAAGTCTTCCAACTTGAATTATATAAGCTAACTGGGTGACACAAGCAATGTCACTCAAGTTAAGTCATCCAAGTTGTGTAGTCAAATGGAAATTCGAATTTTCTCTAGTTTGACAAAGGCAAATCAACTAAGATTTTTCTTGATGCATTTTCAACATATTTTTGGTATATAGGGTTTGTAAACCCTAGGTGAGACCTGAAGTGGAAAACCCTAGAAAATCAAACCCTAACAAATTGTTTATGTTATAAAATTAATATTTTTTTTTAGTTTGACAGGTATGACATCATAATTATTTGGAGACAAGTGTGGTGAACATGTCCAAGATTAAAAGGAAGTTAAAACTCATCAAAAAGGATAAGTACTCTACAGTTTGGTTATTACTATAGCTATTCCATCTTTGTACTTTCCCTTCTTATTCTTTCATAAAGATTGTAGGTCAAGTCTGACTAACAAAAGAAAGAAGTAAAACAAAGTGGAAAAGCATGAAAATGAAGAAGAAGAGAATAGTTTGAAGCTTGCTTCAAGGAATTAAATTAGAGGACAAGAAGTTCAGTTACCTCAAATGGAAAGCGGGAGTTATAAGGACCCTGATAAATATAATATTGAATCTTTTTAATTGGCTCTTTCTTGTTTGATGATTGTGTTGTCACTGCAACAAACACCCTCCAAAATTTTTCTTACACTTTAATTTTGGAGCCTATTTATAACCCTATGATTTTTTGTTCCTTATTTTTTCATATTTTCTTCTTGATTGGTTGATGTTTTGCTAAGTGCTTAAGACTTCCTTTGAAGTTCTAGTTGTTGAAGTCGCTTTCTTACACATGCTCAGCTTTCGAAGCATTTATAAGTGCTTTTATTTCAAGAAAGTATAGTTGTCAAAGCACCTGCTAACAAGTCAAGCACTACTATATTATTGCTAATATTCATTGTGCAGATGCCATGAACAGTCACTGTGTAGTTCTCTTTGGATGGTGATTGTGCAGTCCCAAGAGGCAGTGCTTCCGCAATCCCTTAGGATAATGATTGCACAATTCCTAGAGACAAATATTGCATAATCCTTGTTGGTAGTAAGTGTATAATCCCAAGATTGACAGTTCCCTCATTATTGGTTGCAATTGTATCATCTATCGGTTGAGTTTTCCCAACTGTCGCTTTTTTGCACTTTGGTTTTCCTTAGTATCACTTTCACTTTTGCGATTGTCATTTTTGCTTGCTATCACTTCCACAAGTGGAAATTTTGTGTTCTCTTGTCTATAGCATGTGTCGCTCCCACTTTCTTTAGCTTTTGTAAGCTTTGTTTTCATGTTTTCTTACTGTTAAAGTTGTTGATTTTGATAATTTTCACCCCTACATGTGTCACATCTTAGTGCACCATTAGAGGCCGTTATAGCACATTCTTCTACAATAGTTGATCATATACATCATACAAGTATGTGGTATACAATTTCATAAAGCTTAACGCATTGACTGATTGCAGTAGACAATCATTACTTGTATTCTAAATGTCGCAATGTGACGTTTCAATTATCACATTTAGAAATAAGTGTCGCCTTGTTGTTGTTTCAAGGTATGCATGTGAATTTTGAGTTATATTGCATGTGTTGATGTTATTTGAGTGTTGGATCACCATTTCATGACTTGATTGCATGCCTTTTTCTCTCTTTCCTTACTGATTTCACACTTAGCCATTTTGGATCTTTCATTATCTTTGCAACTTGCTCAATATTTAGACAACCTTCCTCCCTCCCAAAACTACAAATTGTGCATTAACAGGCCATAGTGAATCCCCTATATCTCATGAAACCATGCATTATGTATTGTTAGAAGATAATATCCTTCCTACATCTACACACTAAGTAACCTTGGAACTTAAGCCATCAATTCATCTACCTAACTTTGTCAATTACGTAATTCTTGTCCTCTCTTTCCCTGAATTACACATTTCTTAGTTGTAATAGGAATTTAGGTCTCCCTGTGACACTAAATTTCCCAACTATGCAGTTTCCTAAGCCTTTCCCTCAGGAATTGTGCATTGTACAGTTCTAGTGACAAAACCCTACCTCCTTCAATCTCTTTGAGTTGCCCAACAATGCAGTTCTCTTCATCAGTTGAGCCTCCTACTTAACATTGCACAGTTCTAGTGAGAAATGGGTCACTGTTGAGTCACTGATTTCCTCAACTTTGAAATTCATTGAGCTTGTCCCCAATCATTACGCATTGCGTAGTTACAGTGACTATTCTTGCTAACTGAGAACCATCACTATGCAATCATGTGCCCTAACTTGCTCCATATTACGTATTTCATAGTCTTAGTCAACAATGAGTCCTTCCTCCATCCCTGTGGTGCACAAATTCATAATCCATTTCTCCTTCCCCTTGGTCACTCCTCACTGTACTTCATCATTCAACAAGCTCAGTAAATTTCCTTTTGAAATTACTCACTGTGCAAGAAGCTCTGTCAAGTCCTCTTGTACTATGCATTATGTAGTTCTATTCAGTAGTGTGTATTCCTTGAGTTTCTACATCCCTCAAATGTGCAATCCCTAGCCTCTTACTCTCAAAACCCTTGCATGTAATTTCCCTAGGTTTATAGAAATATTTTCGGAAAGAATTGGTGGTCCAGCCTACCTTCTAGCTAAATATATTGCCTCAAAGCTTAAATCGTTGGTCGGCCTTACGGAGTCCTTCATCAAGGACTTTGCGTCCTTTGTTGAGGAGCTCAAAGGCATAAAATGTGAACCTGAGGATATTCTTGTGAGTTTTGATGTAGTATCCCTTTACACTTGCATCCCTATAAAGGAGGCCATGGAGGTCATCAATCGTCTCAGGAATCCTGACACCACTCAATTAGTTGAGATCTGTCTCACTTCCACTTTTTTCTTCTAGCAGACCTGTGGTGTCGCCATGGGCTACCCCTTGTCCCATGTCATTGCTAATATTTTTATGGAAGATTTTGAATCCAAAGCTTTAGCCTCTGCCCGTCTCCTTCCCAAGCTTTGGAAGAGATTTGTAGATGACACTGATGTCATCTAGTCTCATGGCCAAGAGGAGTTGAATCTCTTCTTCAATAATCTCAACAATTAATCCTCCGCCATTAAGTTCACCATGGAACAAGAAGTTGATGGTTGCCTCCTCTTCCTTTATATTCTTATTTCGAAAAATTCTGATGGTTCCCTCTCCCACCAAGTGTTTCGGAGGAAAACTCACACTGAGCAATATCTTCATGACAATTCCCATCATTTCCCAACTCAGAAGTTACACGTTCTCAAGACCCTTGCTACTCATGCCCTGAGAATCTGTGATGAAAAGAGCTTTGATAGAGTGAAATCCCATCTCCTTAATGTCTTTGTTGAAAATAGTTATAGCAGACACCTTGGTCAGAAAGCCTTCCTTAAAGCGTTCAAGAACTCAGTGGTCAGAAAAGAACCTAAAAGTCGAGTCCCAGTGGTCCATATGCCTTTTATCCAAGGGACCAGTGATAAGATTTCTAGGATTCTTAGGAAGCATAATGTCCACTCGACCTTCAAATCCCTTAAAACCATTCAGAATTCCCTCCGATCAGTCAAAGATCGCATCAACCCCAAGGACATGAAGAGTGTCTATATGATTCCTTGTTCCTGTGGAACCCCCTACATTGGTGAGACTGGACACTCTATTAATAAAAGGATTAATGAGCATGCATCTAACTTAAAACATGGGAGAACCAAGTCCTCTACTTTGGAAGTGTTAGCACTTGAAATTTCACCTAGGCTGAGATAGACAAATCTCAAGGCTACATCAAACCATTCAGCCTCGTAGCTAGCCCTACGAGGCAGGAGAAGGCTCTCTCCAGTCAAACTCGGCGGATTTTTCAATAGGATGAGTTGACCAATTAGAAACACTGATATTAGGCTAGTAAACTGATAAGGGGGTTTGATTTAAAGTTTTTGGGTTTTTTGGTGGCAAATTGGAGGGAGTGCAATTCAGGGTGCGGGGATTGAGCTCAGTTTTTGCAGGTTGGGGCAAGGTAGGAATCTATGCTGATGCCTTTAGTTGAAAGAGATGATCAGGGAGGAAAGGAGAAAAGCTAAAGAGGGCAAACAATGAATTTGAATCCTCTCTAGACGGCGGAAAACATAAAATTTAAACAAAATTGAAAGCTGAGCATGGCATGCATGAATTCAAACTTTATCACTTCTTTTGTTTAAATAGCAGCAAGAGATTAAGGAATGGAACACATAAACACACTTACAATAACAGTAGGAAGCACACCATCAACATAATAATCCACAAGAATCCACAATGAAGTCTGCAAACCCTGGCCTTCCTTTTTCCTCAAATTGCAGAAAATACAAGTCAATAATACAATAGCACTTCTCCCTCTAGAGTCCAAACCTTCCAACCTCTCAAAATGACTAAGAAAACACATAATATAGGCCAGCTAACCTCTTCCCTTGCCTCTAGGGGTCGAGCTCATCCTTCTAGGAGCAGTTTGAACTAATTCCAAACTAAGCACTAGATAATAGGCAGCTCAACAACTTGCCTCTATTACTTAGCTAACTGATTCATGCATTAATTATTCACTTTTTACATCAAGGAAGCTTCTAGAAGAGTAAAGAGAGGTAAAATCTATCAAAGTGACATGAAAATATTACATTTATCCATCATCTACAAGTAAAAATAATCAACCATAGTCAAAACAATGTTTTTTGACCAAAAAAGTCAATTCTGGCA